>CM055614.1:17329342-17630311 GCA_029379385.1 Quillaja saponaria | reverse complement strand
TTTCGTAGTAAAAAAGAGTATTGATAAACCAAGTTCAAAAATTTTGATGAAAGATAATTTCTTAAGTAAAAGTTGTTTGGTAATATCATAATGAACAAAAGGCATATAGGAAGTTAAAGTTGCAATGAAACAATAATATTTGTATTTATTTGACTGAGTTAGGTAACACAATCCATGCACTTTTATTGAACTTCGGGACAATTTCTTTTAAGGGGGGAGATTGTTATCACCCGATATCGTAAAATAGAGTTGTAGACGTAATGTGAAAATTTTCATTATAAAATAACAAATAAGTAAAAAAATTAATTAAATAATAATACAATGAAACATGTTATAATTTGAAATCTTGGTATATGTTTTAAAATTTAATTTGTTGTTGTAAAGTAAAAATTAAGATGAAGAAACACTTGTATAAATTTATATATATAAGCATATATAAAGTGGTGTAAGACAAGGATTGTTTTGCACCACACATTTCATTTACTTTTTTTTTTTCCGGTCTTATTTCCTTGTTATATTAGATATATTTTTTATTCTCTACTTTCTCCTTCTCTTGGAAACCAACTTCCCTATTCTAGATTTTCTATCTTTTCTTCACTTGGCCGAGCTCTTTCCCCTCCATCATATCATTTTATGTACTTTAATCATGACATATCTTGTAACTTCTAGAAGCAGCTCCTTTTCTTCTTCCTCTTTCCTTCTTAACCATGTAATAGCCATCCAAAATGCCAAAAAGATGTACACCATGGATCCCCTGATTGTGGTTGTCGTGTTGCTCCTCCCTTTTTGTTATTCTAGCTATGTGTGTGTGTGTTTGTGTGTTTGTGAGTCGTGAGCAACCAGGAAGCAGTGCCTTTCAACATCCCTGCAATTGTCTTGATTGCCAGCCCTTTTGAGGGGAGGGTTCAACCATGTATAAGCAGGTTGCATCTCTTTGTGGCCATCCAAAAAGAGCTAGTATAGTTTTTGGTCTATGGCAGCAAGGGATGGCTAAGTGTAGCAGCTATTCCTTTAACCATGACAAGTTGGTTGTGAATGGCAGCTGTTCTTGGAAGGTAAGGAACTATATGCTGATTTTTAATCTTGGATGTTTTCTTAGTTTTATTGCTTCAAATTGAAGGAATTCTTGTTGTGTATTATATTTAGTTAAAGTATTAAAGGAAATTGAATTAGGATTATGAACCAAGAGCAGTGTAAAGTAGGGGTGGTTGGAAGAGGAATTTAATTTGTATTGATTGGGAAGTATTTAGTTAAGCTTTTGGTGGCTAGCAAATAAATAATATGACTTTGAATATAACAATTGAAATATGTATAATGTTGAAACTAAGAGATGTGTGTTAGTTTCTTAGGTATGAAATATGTATAATGTTTGAAACTCTAAGAGATGTGTGTTAGTTTTCTTAGGGTTATGGATATATATATACACATATATATGAACTAGAATAAATCATGTTGTTCATGTGTTTGATAAATGTCTACAAGAATTAGTTATAATATATGAGTAAAACTTGAAATTTTTAAATCTTTGGGGTTAGGGATTAATTGAATTGGAATAAAAAAAGTTCATGAAAAAGAGTAAAGAATTGTTGGTTAATATTATGATTTAAGGATTTAATGAAATTGGGTAGTGAGTATGAACAAAGTGTAGTTAGTTATGGGTAAAGTGTTGAAAATGGGAGTTAAATGGTTATTGAAAGGAAGCAAGGCCAAATTTTATAACTTAAAGAAATCCAGTATTTCTAGTGTTTTCGAGACTGAATTAGTTTAAAAGTTTTAAAGAGAAAGTGTAGCTATAGTCTTGGGATAATATCTGGAAAGTTTCGTAACTTGATTCGAGGTATGTTTATCGCTAGAGATCCTGGATTGCAGCTGGGTTCATGTTGGATTATAGGTGAGCTTCAGTCAGTTCAGAGGACACTTTGTCTGGGGTTGTGGTTTGAATTAGTTTAAGACCTCTGAATAAGAATTGTTCCTAACATATTAAGGGATAATTTTGGAGCTTCTCAAGGTTGAATTTTATGTTATATGTATTTTGGAGGTGTTGGAAGTCATTGTTGGAATTTTCAGATCCTAATAGTACTTGTTATGGTGTAATTGGTTTTGGAGGGGTTAAAGGATAATTTATGAGCAGGGTGCTAAAGATGAATTGTTCCTAACATCTTGAAACTATACTGAAAAGTTTCATAATTTAATTTTGAGATATGAGAATTTTATAAGCACTGGAATTCGATTCTGGAAACCAGAAATTATGCGTGTGCCCTATTTATGTTCATGTGGGGATTTGAGTGGATTCAAGGATAAATTTAGGAGAAGTTTCTGAATAAGAAAGATAGCTAACTTTCCGAAGATGATGTTTGTACTTGGTTTTGTTGAATTTGGTTAAATGTATAAGTTGGAATCAAACATATCTCCAAGGAGATTATGAAAATCCTTAAAAAGAGTAAATTTTAAATAAATGCATGAAACTTATTATCTATAGATTTTCGTAATTAAATGGTTATAACCTACAAAATTGATAAAGTAAGTAATACTGGAAAATTTTAATTACAGCTCCTAAAAATGTTGTTGTGTCAATGACGTGCTTGAATGCAAAGGGAAGTGACGAGCAAGCTCGATAAACGGTGAGTGGATAATTTGCTCTTGGGTTGCTAGGTGAATATGTGTTCTTAAGTAAAGGTGTTTATATTTAGCAGTATATTGGAATGTATAGTGTTTAATTTGAGTTATGTTTGATATGTAAAATTGTTTGTGTTTGATAAGGGCTAATAAACTAGTTTTGCTCCGAAATGATTTTGACATAAGAACTAGAATCCAGTTGCTCAACTTTGATTTAATATGTGATTTAAAATGTTTAAGTACTTAGCCTCGGTGTGATGGATATGTACGGAGAATATATTTAGTGTGCAAGAGCAAAACCTGTCGGTAGGAGGATATATGTTGTGCAGGGCCAAGTTACCCTATTAGCCCTTTGTGTGCTTTGAGTGTTTTTATTGATTTGATTTGATTATATAGTATATTACTTAAATTATGTTTATTTAAATTTTATGTTTCCTATATTTGCGTAAGTTGTGACATTTAGCTGTTTTGAAATTCATGTTATATTAATATTATTTGATCTATTATCCATGTGTAAAGTGAAGCTAGTATCCTTCGGGTACGTTTTTCCACTCACTGAGTTTGTGGGACTCAACACTCTTTTGTTGATGTTTTCTTTTAGTAACTGGATTTTGGTATACATCATCGACGAGCTTGTGACTTGTTGATAGCGTGCAACAAGGTATTTCTTTAGGATCTTTTACTTGAAGCCAAAGGATGTAAGTTTAAATAAGAGTCACATTAAGGTTTTGAGATATTGTGATTTGTTTGAATAAGAGTCAAATTGTTACTGTTTATGATATGAATGAAGCGGAGCTTCTTGTATATGCTGTTACTGGTGTTACCTAGTTGAATGTGTCCAGGTTATATGTGTTTGTATTTTAGGCATATTCTAGTTTATAGAGAACCTCAACCAAAATTTTAAGCAAACTATTATATATTTCAGTAAATAATATTCGTAGTTAACGTGCGTTTTCTAAAATTTACTTTTATTCTTTGGTTTAGTCAAGATTCATATTTGATTTTTTATTTTGAAGTCTGGGTTATGGAGGTTCAGTTACCCTTTCCTCCGGCCAGTCATACCTCGGTGTGGGGTGTAACAAGGATAGCCAAGGAATGCAGCAGCCAGCTACTTAGTCAGCCATAGGGTGGGTAGTTTTAGCTACCCAAACTTCAAGTAATTGCTTTGTTTTCATGTAACTCATCCCTCTTTCCTGTTGAGAATTAGATAAAGGGTTGTAGTAGTTGTGAATGGAAGCTCAGAAATAAAAGCTTGAAAGTGATTAACATGGAGGTTTTAGAGTGAATTGGTGTTAAGTTTCCATAATTCAAGCCTTTAAATGGCTATATTAACTCTAAAGCTAATGTTAGGAATATAAGTAATATGGAATTGATGGAATTGTGTTGGTTTTCTTAGAGTCCGCATATATATATGCACATGAATGAGAATAAATCATGCCTTCAAGGAATTTGTTAAAATGCCTAAGAGGAGTTAGTTTCAATTAAATGCTTTAAACTCGATATAATTAAGCTTTGGGTAGTTGGGGGATAAATCATGACATTTATAAACTAAATAGTACTTTAAATTATGATTTTCAACTCCAGAACGTGTTGTCGATCCATCTACAACTTTGAGTTCAAGAAGCAATGACGAGCCAAATCAAAAATGATATCCTTTGGTTGCTAGTGTGTTGTGAATATTTGTTTATGTGTATATGTATATATATACTTCTCAATTATGAGTGTTTAACGGTTTGATTGAATCAATTGGCAAAAGTACTATGTTATTGACATATAGTATTGGTTGTATCGTGTATTGATGTGATACTTTGTTTGTGTTTGATAAGGGCCAATGAAATTTATTTTTTTATATAAAATAGAATCCAGGTGCACCTAGGATACATTTGATTCAATAATTTCATATTCAAACAAATATATTCTAGTAACTTATCTTGGGGAGGTTATATGAGAAGCTTATGTATATTCTTGGTGTGCGAGAGCAAAAAAGCCCCAAGGAGGATGTGTATACGATGTGCGGGTGCTGGGTTACTCTGATTGACCTTTTTTGGATGCTTTGCTTGAAATGTTTGCTTACTGTCTTTTGTAAGTTGTATTTGTTTTGATTTTCTATTTTTTTACATATAGGTACTATCTAGCATATGCCTTTTAATTATGTGTTGATTGATGCTAGTACCATTTGGGTATTTTTTTTCACTCACTGAGTCTTTATGACTCACATTTTGTTTGTTTATATTATTACTTTTTTTTAGTATTAGGATCTCAGCAAACTTCATCGGCTGACACTTGACTTATCGATAATGCTGTGACAAGGTATTCACTCAAGATCACTTACTTGAAGCCAAAGGATGAAGCTTTGCAATTACATTAGGTCTTGAATCTTGGATTTTTGATTTGTGTAATACTTTAGCTGCTAATTTATATGGTATGAAATGGAACGGAGCTCCTTATGGTTGTTGTTGTATTGTTGTTATGCAAATAGGGTTATACATATTATATGTACTACTTGACATGTTCCACTTTACGAGAAACCTCTACCAATTTTTTAAAAAAATGCTTCTCCTTTTAGCAAATATATGTATATATATTAGTGATATTATTACCAAGTTTTCTTTAATATCCTTTAACATAAACGATGGTGTGCTTTTCTTTAGGTTTCGAGTCTAGGTTTACGGAGATTTGGTTATCTATTTCTCTGGCCAGTCATGTCTTTGTGTGAGGTATAACAGAACCATAAATGCACTGTCTTATACATGAAGGCTAGAGAAATTAAAGATGAGATGATTTTGTAATATAAAAGCTACATACAGAGATTAAAATGTTATCATACAACATATAGTAGGTAGAGATAAGATAAATGAATTATAATAGCATCCCTTTTTGAAAGATGAATACTGATTTTCACCTTTCATGAAAATTTTTAAATAAAAAAGTATGTCAATAATTTAAAAATAATAATAACTATCGTCTAACGAACCTTTTAGCTTTTCTTTAATTTAGTATATCAATTTGGTATAAATCACGTCAAATTAAAGTAACTTAAAACTCATTGTTACCCTCTAAATGAAATCCAATTCAAGATGATCATTGATTTATCCAAAAAAAAGATTAGAAGAGTTTTAATTTTCCAATTATTTTTGGTAAATCCTTAATCGACTTGAATTCACCTTAAATTCTTTTAAAATATATGTTATAACTCCAATTGCATGTAATTAACCTCCAATAGAAACATATGAGAACTTTCCACTATTAATTTCGAAATAAAATAAAATTCTAATTGAATCAATGGATTTACAAGAAAAAAAATAAGAAATAGTTTTCAAATTATATTTGGTAAATCAATGACCAACCAGAATGGACCTCTAATTTTGTTACTTACCTACCAAAAGCAAAATATTTTTGTTTAGATTCAATACCAAATGTCTTAGTATATAGGCTTTTAAGACATGCCGTGTTAAAAGTCTTTACATAAAAAAATCATCTAAAATCTAAAAATTAATTATAGTTAATTATATAAAAGGAAATCTAATCAAAGTTATATTTTAAATATACACTAAAGAGCACTTGTTAAGATGCAATAGATATATTTTATGAAATTTCAAAAGTAGTAATTCATTAATTACAAATTACTAAAATAGCTATCAATTATTACAATAAATAATAAATAAATAAATCTATCTTCATCACCTTAACAAATGTATTAAAAGCACTCGTTAGAAAACGTTGATTAGAGAAAAATCAACTCTAAGTTATATATATATATGCAGTAAAAAGTTTAACTCAAATTCATATATAGAGTATCCTATAAATACAAGGGTGTAATTTAAAAAGAAACGATTTCATAGCATGAAAAACTCATGATATAAACAAACCTATTCATCAAGATATATAGTCTTTGTATATACCAATGCCTTCTGGCTGGTTGCAATCTTAATGAGAATTTAACATTAGATTAAGTGAATCTACGTAATCTCTTTATCTTGCCAAGAGCTCTTTAGAATAAATGATGATTGTCTTTATTGTTTGTTTTGTTAGGCTTATTGCAGTTTTAAGAAATGAGACCTTTAGAATATATATATATATTACTTAATGGACTAACCAATCTAAAATGTTGGCTCTTCTAAAATTATTTTGTGAAATTTCTCATTAAATAATATTTTTTTTAATAAGTCTTTCCAAGATATATTGTTACGATAATAGATATAATTTTAATATTTATTATGATAGTTAGCAATAATTTTATATAATTAATAAATTATTAACTCTTAAATATTTCAGATTTCACTAACTACCATTATTGTGTTATGCAAAATACATTATGATACGAGTAATTTTTTTTTTAAATAAAATAAAATATATTTTGATAGTGAATTAGTTATGATGCCACTTATAAAAATGAGAATAATGTCATGAAAAACACAACAAATTCAGTAAAATATAAAATATAATTTGAAGATTGAGAGTTTCTTTTTGAATGTATAACCCATAATTTATTAACCACAAATGAACTAAGGTAAAACGTAAGATAGTATGCCAATCTGTTTGTTTGATGATTTGGAAACTTAACTCATATATTGTCTGCCAATTTTAATTTTTTATGCTTTATAGAGTAGATAGTTAGAATCTATGTCGCTTGACGTACTTGCATACTTAATTGTCATAGTATATGCCAATGTTTGTGCTTTGACAAAATTTACTACAAAATAATTTATTTTCTGCTTTTTTTTAAATATATGGCAAGCACCATTACAAAAGATCATGATTTTTAATGGATTGTAATGTGTTTGTTAATGATAAATAAATCTATTTTTATATATATATATATATATTAAATAGTAATTCATTTATTACATAGTATTAAAATTGTTGACCTTTGTAGTAATTTATTTAATGCATATTATTAAAATTGTTGACTAACAAGATTTGAATGTAATGGCAAGTGAGCTACACTCTTAAAGTGAGAACATAAGTTTGAATATTGGAGTGGACAATTGTTAGGAGTGCCATTCTAGTTGTGACAGAGCTTGAGAGATTAGCCTCACAACAATTCTTGTGAGGAAACCCCCGAAACTAAAAAGCATCATTGTCAAGCAGTAAATAACTGCAAAATAGATTCTATTTATGTCATTTTACCAAGTGTGAAAGAACATCCATTAGCAAAAATCAATGAATAATAATAGTAATAATAAAATAGAATATTTTCAAGTAATTCTCCTATTAGTATTAATCACAAACACAATTTCTCTTTATAATTATTAAAAATAATTTTAAATAAATAATTTTAACAAAAGTAAGGTATGGTATGACTAATTGTAAAATTAAAGTTGTTGTTGATTTATGGACTTTAATCTTGTTTTTTTTTTTTTATTCAATTTAATAAACATGATTATTTTTTCTAACAAAAACAGGTACTTTTTTAAAACACCAATATTTTTTTTAAATGGTGTTTTAGTGAATTACACTTGTTATATATATTTCAAGAATAATTTAATAATTCTCAATAAAATCATTATTACCAGTTGTAATAAATGTTTAAATATATTTTCATATAAATCGTCTTAACATAACAAGTATTTTAAAGGTTTTTGATAAAATAAAAAAACCCTAAACAAATATCATATTGTACAATTGTGAAGTGCATGGCTCCTATGTTTTAAATTTTATGTAAACAATAATAATTTTACAATTATACTTATGTTTATTTTGGAAGGGAAAAGTCACTATTTTGTATATGAAGGTTAGAGACGTTAAAGATGGATAATTTTGTAATTTGAAAACTATTTATGGAGATTGAAATGTTATCATAAATATTAATCATACAATTGGGGTTAGAGATATGATAAATAAATTATAATAGCATCCATTTTTAAAAGACTAGCATCCTCACATGCGCTCTCGCATTTGCTCGTATACTTTTTATTTTTAGGAAAATAGTGTAAAATTATTTATGAAGCATATTTCCATACTAAATTATCAAATCTTTTCGAGACATACTCCTCTAAAAATACTCCTTTAAAAGGATTTAGATCTCTTGTCCCCTTATTGTGTCCCCCTCTCTGTCCCTTTAATCAAAGAGTGACATGTGATATGTAAGTAATTTTTCCACTAACTCCAAATTAACACGGTTTGATGTTGATTTATTTATTTATTTTTTAAAAGGTGCACATATCAAAAGAAAGAATTGCCAGTAAAATCTTCTTTCTTCTTTGCCTCCTTTTTTATTTTTTCTTCAACTCTAACTCAGAAGAAAAATGCCCATCTTTGTCACCTTTGTAGCCTAGATAGTGCATGTATCAGTTTCAATTTCATTTTTTTATTCTTTTTTTATTCTTTTGGGATTTGAAGAAGACTACAACTGAAAAATCATAATGTTGAAGAGTTTTGTAGATCTAATTTTTGTGTTAGCTCAAAATATATAAGAATGAAAAAGACCACAATATTGACATTGACAAGAAGAGTAAATATGAGTTTTGTCTTTAAAAAAAATTAATTAATTTTCTCTTTTCTCCCCAGACAATCAATATGGACTCTTGACGGTAATAAAGATATCAATTTTTATTTCTTTATCATTTTTTCTGATTCTTTTTTTAATTTTATTGTTTATAATAAATGATTATATAATTATTTGTTCTTTCTTGTTATGTGATTTTTTTTTTCCAATAACATTAACTTGATCATTTATTTCAAGTTTAATCATTAAATTATTATTTTACTTTTTATAGGTTATCATAGATGTAGATGAAACTAATTGAGAAATAAATGTTAATCTGTGTCGAAGAGTGTAATTTGAAGATGCTGAGATTGTTGATGGACCTTTGGATGTTGAAAAGAAGATTGAGGCAATACAAGCTAAAATTCCAACTGATTTAATACCTAAACTGAAGATGGAATTTGAAACTAAAGATGATGTGTATAGATTCTATAATGCATATGCCTATAAGGTCGGGTTTAGTCTACGAAAAAGCAAAACACATAAATACAATAATTAAAATATTATGGATGGAACACTATTTTTTTTTTTTTTTTTTTTTTTTTTGTTCTTGTGAAAGTTATTGTGCAAAAGATAAAAGAGAACTTGATCTGAAGTTTCTTGGGACAAGATTTAGCTGTTTATCAAAAATAAAAATTAATAGTCGCCAAACAGACAAATATCATATTGTAGAATTTATTGTTAATCATACACATACAACTACAACTCCTAGAAAAGTCATATACACATATCTCAAAGAAAACTAATTGAGCAACTAAGGTCGATCTAGCTGATAGTTCAGGAATAGCAACAGATAATGGTAGACATATTGATGATAATTGGTTATACTTACTATGGTGATTTTATTTGTTTTAATACAACATATAAGAAAAATCAAGAAGGTCAGCCTTTGGAAATGTTAGTTAGTATAAATCATTGTAGGCAATCTACTATTTTTGGTACTGCATTGTTATATGATGAAACTACAAAAACTTTTACTTGGTTGTTTAATACTTTTGCTGGGGTTATGTTAGGAAAAAAAGAAGAAGCTAAAGACCATTCTTACTAATCAAGATGCAGCAATGGCAAAAGTTTTAGCTTCTAAATAGGCAAAGACAACTCATCATCTACATATTTGGCACTTGTACCCAAATGCTCAAAAAGGCTTAGTAATGTATTTGAACAATTCAGTGACTTCGGTAAGGATTTTAAGAGTTGCATATGTGATTACGAAGAAGAAGTTGAATTCTTTGAAGCTTGAAAAAATATGATTGAGAATATAGTCTTACCAATAATGATTGGTTGAAACAAACATTTGCTTTAAGGAAAAAATGAGCATTAGTTTTTTTCCGAGATCACTTTTATGGAGACATGTCTTAAACTCAAAGAAATGATAGTATGAACTCCAAAAGTGTTTAAAAAAATTTAGTATGAGTTATGTAATACTCATGATTATGGGATGGATATTTGTGGTAAGATTGGCACAGTGACATAATACAAAATCACCCATTTGGGAAAACATTTCCTTCACAGTGTGAAATACGACACATCAAATGGTATATTATAGTGCAGTTGTGAAAAAATTGAATTTGCAGGAATTTTATGTCCACATACTCTAAAGGTTCTTTATTTAAGAAATATTATGAGAATTCATTTTATGTACGTAATAAAAAGATGCACAAAAAATGCAAAAAGAGGGAATATAAGAGTTACTATTGACATTGTCACCGTAAGGATCCAAAAAAAAGAATAGGTAATTGCTACATGTAGTTATGTAGAATGCAACCTCTATTAGCAACAAAAGCTGCTGAAATTGAATAGGTTTACAAAATTCTCTTATTGATCTACAAAAGATTCTAGAAGATGTAAATTCATGTTTCATGTCTAAGAGGTAAAAAAAATGAGAAGAATATCAGCAACGACTCACAATTTGATTGTAATGAAAGTGTTTCTTGTAACAATGATAAGCTTAATGTTAAGAGAATTAAAACCAAGAGAAGAGTTTGAGGTAAATCTGCCAGGTCAAAAGGAGCTCTAGAGAAAGGTAAGAAGAAAAAGAAAATTATAAATAAAGATTTTCATTCATCAAATATATGTTCCACAAGTGCTCCTTTAGAGTTCAATGATACATGTCTATGCCAATTGAATTAAATACATTACTTTATTCAACAAAAGCATTTTAATATTTTTATTAATTATGTTTTTACTAATCTAAGATTTGATGAATACTTACAAATAATAAAAAGGGGGAAAAAAAAAGTGCAATACCAACCAAGTTCTTGCCTTTCTATATCTCTTATAACGGAACAAAACTTAGTTCATATACTTTCCACATGAGCATGTAATAATTTTTATTGTAATAAATTGTTTCTTGTTCTTTTTTTTTTCTTGTAAAAGAATTATAGTTCCATGATTAATTGAGCATTTTTTTTTTAATGCATAACTCATTTGATTAAAATACACAAAGTCATGAGCTCACTGCAGATTTAAGCTCAAGTGCTAATTGTTTCATAAAACAAGATTTGTTCAACTCACCATCGTAAATCTCACAACAATCACAACTCAACAAGGTATTAATTTAAATTTTTTGGTCATTATAATATTTAGATTGATATTGGTATATCAGAATAATTTTTATTGTGATTTTCTTGATCTTGTGATACTAGTTACTAATATATGGTGATTGTTCTTCAATCAAGAAACCAAATAAAAAAGCAAGTATGGTTGAGTTGTTACAAGTACATATAGTGCATAATCTTTGTGTCCCAAAAGGCCAAACTCCCACCCAAAGGTAATATTAGTGGTAAGCAAATTGTGACCCAAGAGAAGGCCAAAAGTTCGAATCCTAGAGTTACTCCTTTTAGGAAGGTCAGTAACTATATCGCTATTTAAACCCGAGGGATTAATCTGACAGTAATGCCTTTGGAAAAACCCGATAAACCCAAAAAAAAAAAAAAAAGCTAAACTCCCATAATTTTAGCTAATTAAGAAAATATGTTTCCTATTTGTAAGGACTACTACCACCAATACCAAATCTTGGCTTCAATGAAGTAAACATCTTACTTGATTTGTTCTTTTTTATTTAATTATTATCACATTTCTATATTGTATAGCTCTAAAACAAAAGGCTGAGTCATTTTTTCTGCTTTCTTGTTAAAGACTACAAATATTAAAGAATTAGTGATATCTTCCACTTTCATTTCGAATCTATATATATTATTACTTGATGTTTTTGTAAGCAGTTAATTGTAAGATACAATATAAAAATTGGGAATTATAAAGATTGGTTACGTTGTTGTAAGAAATTCACATTGTTTGTGTCAAACCCTTCACGGAGGTATGATTGGCTGGAGGAATGGTAACCTAAAACCTTCGTAACTCTGAGGTCAAATAAAAAATAACACACACAAACACAAAAAAAAAATAAAAAAAATCCATGTAACCTTTTGTAAAAGTGAAATTATATATATATATATACATATGTTTATCGAAAGATAGTTTTTTAAAAAATTGGGCAGAGTTTTCTTGTAAAGTGGATCATCCTTGAATAATACAAATAAAACATCATCTTGATTTACAACATACCCACAGGGAGCTTCGCTTCGACAAAATAAAAGAAAAACCACAAGAGACAATGTCCAACTAACCAAAAATACATAACATTATGCCCTAAAGTGACCGCAGTCTTTAAATCTTGGGCTTCAAGTATGTATCTTTTCAACAATACCTTGCCACAATAGCTTCCAGCAAGTCAAGATCCTACTGGAGGAGGCGAAGAAGAACTGGAGCTAAAAAAAAACATAAATGAAAGAGGAGTGAGTCATATAAACCCAGTGAGTGAAAGATGTACCCAAAGGGTAATAGCATTAACCATCATATAATTATGAAACATTCTCTTACTAAACTCATATTGACATATCTCACTATGCAATTAAGCAATTAATCATATCTCAAATCAATCAAGCAAAGCAACCAAGGGCCAACAATCATAGTAACTCAACTCCCGCACACCATATATATATCTTCTTTAGGGCACTTTTTGCTCTAGCACATCACATATATAATCTCCCATAATAACCTCCTGGGCTAAGTTACTCGAATATTTTGATCTGAATAATCAAGTAAACAAATCCAATTTTTCTAGGTGCACCAGGATTTAACTCACATTTAAAAATGAATTCTTTGGCCCTAACAATCACATACAAAACATTCACATCATCATACAATACACTAAGTGGTAAATTTACAAAGGTGTAGAGTTTTTATCACATTATTCTACTCAAAATACTAAAACATACCTTTATTCAACAATTATATACATATACACAAACATTACCAAACACAACTAGTAGCTAAAATGTAGTGTCATTCACTCACAATTGTATGGTTATTGCTCAAGGCTTCTCCTAAAATCCAAAAGGTTCACCAAGTTAAATGTCGCATTTTGAAGCTAAAATTGCATTTTCCAAGTATTATTTAGTTTGTAAATTTCATAGGTTATAAACCCCTAATCACAAAGACTTGAATATATAATAAGTTTCGTTCATTAAATTATACTTAACCACTTTTAGGCATTTTGTCAAACACTTTAAGGGCACACTTAGTTCCCATTCCTGTGTAACTACCTTATTGTATGTAAACCAAGGAAAACTAACACCCTTTCATAAATCCCAACTCTAATCATAATTCAAACATTAAATTAAAGTTGAATTAATCATTCAAATACAATTAAAAGCCTAAATCATGGAAGTTCAATAATAACCAACTAATTTTAAGATCATTCCTTTTCCATTAACAATTTACCCAACACTTTCACCTTTTGATCATACTCTTTCATTCACAACCCACTAAAACCCTACATCTAATCCTCAAGAGAAATAAAATAAAAAAAATAAAAAAAAAACAAAACAAAAACAAAAAGGAAAATGAGTCAACTACAAGAAAACAAGAAAATTATTTGGATTTGAGGTAATTGCAAGCTACCCCCAAACAAAAAGTTGGTCGAGCAGCTACTAGAAGCTAATGAAAGGGCTACTAGTGGCTATGAAGGTCCACGGCTGAGGCTGCCACCAAATTGAGAAGGAAGCAAGGCAGCTGGTGGAACAAAGGGAGGAACCTAATTGCTTGAAGGAGGAGGAATGAAAGGTTCATGAAATAGGAGAGGCAACTCATGGAAAGGAAAGAAAAAAGAGGAGGAAAAATCTAAGGAAAGGATAGAAAAAGAAGAAAAGAAATATGAAAATAAGTAGGAAAAGAAAAATAAAAAGGGGAAAGTGGATATATTTTTTATGTTGTTTATTTATTTGATTGATTATTTTGTTTTTTATACCCAAAAGTACTAACTTTTCCTTTTTACTTCCTAAAACTTACCATTATGATACCGGGTTATAACAATTTGATATATTTTTCACACTAAAGTCTGCCTTCCCTATGTTGAAGATTTTTAAGACAATTAATACTAGCCATATTTTTCACACCGAAGTCTGCCTTCCCTGTATAAGTTCACAAGAAGGTATAATAAACAATAAAATTAGAATTTTGTGCATATACTTACTAACTTGGTGGTTATCCTTTGTAGTGAATGTCAAAGTTTCAAAAATACTTCTTGTTATGAGGAAGATCTCATTAGGATGCACTGCTTTTCTCTTCACTTGCATCATCTGGATATTTTCTTCAATATTAGTAAGGATGTATAATAGGAATGTACCTAAAAAAACTTGATACTATGTAAAATTAAAGAGAAATCTTGTGTGATGCTTGTTCCTTTTACTACCAACCTAGTTTTGAGATCGATCATTTAGAGGTTAATGAGGTTGACATAGATTGTGGTAGAATTCATAGAAGATAAACACAAATATCCTTCCATAAAATAATCAGTTCCGTAAGTAATTTGATGAAGACAAAAATTAAAAGACTAGGAAAAAAATAGAATTAATTGCTTACCTATATATGTTTTGACAGTTAAAGATGTTATAATAACTACAGGAGGAGAAGATTTATTAAACCATTTTTCCTCATCCACAGATTCTGCAAGTTTTTTCCAAAGTGTGGCTCATAGTATATCGATGTGGATAAAGAAAATTATAATTCGATTTCTTGGGTTACGCTAATTTATTGTTTAGTTATAATAGCTCTTAAGCTTCACGCAGAGCAATTGGCTAAAGAAGATATTGAAAACTATGATAATTTATTGAATCTATATAATTTGTCTGTCACCAGACAAAATCTAATGAGGGTAAGCACTGGCAAGTTTTTCTTTAATTTTACAACACAATCCTATGTGATTATATGTTTGATTTTCTTTGATATGACCTTGCTAATCCATTTGTTTCCTCCATGTAAAGTGGTTAGTGAGGTTGAAGAAACTTCATAAATAAAGATAAACATCAAAGATTTGAGGATTTTTTTGTGCAACCTTTATTATATGTCAACTGGTGGTGAAGCATGAATACGAGCAAGAAGTAGTAACTAGTAAGAAAAGAGTGGACAATGAAACAGGAACCTGACCAAGAGTTTAGAAATAAGTCTACTTATAACTTTGAGTAAATTACTTAATTAAAAAAGAATTATGTAATATAAACTAAATTTTATTTAGAAATTATACAATTAGAATTTATAAGTATAAAAACTAAAATTATAAAAAGAAAATTATATGTAAGCCAGTCAAATGACAAGAAAATAAATATAGTTAAGTGTAAGTAGTATTTCTAAATTTTATCATTTCATTTAGTTAATATATATAATTTAATAAATGACTGACATTAAACATGTAAAAAATATTATACATAAAATACAAATCACTCATAGATAAGTATTACATAATATTTTTTACACACACACACATATATATGTTTTTGGAATTGTGCACCTTTTCCTTAATGTTTATCATACATATTTGATACATTTTTGTTTCTAGAATGACAACTAGTATATCCAGAAATAACATTTTGATTATTGTCCGTGTCCCATGCAATTTCCACAACTTGTTTAATTACCAGCTTCTAACGTCCTACTTACACTATTCTCACAGCTTCAATCACCCCAATTTGCTGATAATTCATCGTCTCCCTTAGATCCTGCAATTATGTACCATCAAAAATATCCACATGCTAAAATCATATGATTATGCATTGGTTTTTTTATGTTCAGCTATACTTTTTATGGTAATGCTTCAGTATAATGGATACTTAAATTTGAAATGTTTAGCTCAACTTAAAACCTAATTATTTCTTAAGTTATTATAAATTATTGATTTGGTGTGTTGCCTTCACATTAAGTATGGGTTTAAACTAAAAGGAAAGGATTACTAACAAAATGACGATTTTCATCTTTGCACATTTGGTTTCTCTCAATTTTCTTTTTATTATGTTTATGTCTGGAAACTCATTTAGTTCTTTTGAATACTGCCTTGACATTACCATTCACCGGGTCCTACAGTATACGAATATGGACAAAGAAAAAAGTAATTAGGTTTCTTGGATGACGTCAATTTATTATTTAGTTATAATATCTTTTAAACTTCAAGCAATGTAATTGGCTTAAGAAGATATTGAAAACTATGATAAGTCATTGATATAATATAATTAAAGAATCACATACATGAATTTAGAACACAATTTATCACATTAGACATGCATCTAATTGAGCCATGGCAGTAGAATAGTTAAATCCTCAAACAAGCATGCATTGATTGAATCCTTATGATAACTTGGTCTTCCTCTTCGTACTACATATTTACTGACAGCTTTTAATAGGGAAGTTACATTGATTTAGAGAGGAGAGGGGTCCTAGCAATTTATGATCAAACCTTAAGAGTTCTCCTATTAAAGACTTCTTCAGGCACTTCGCTTACACTTATTGTCAACTCACATCATATACAATTATGTATGCTTGAGCCCTAACCAACTAGACTCTATCAAGCTTGCTTCAATTGGATCAAACCTTAACATATTTTATTAAAATCAAAACTATACAATCAATGATAGCCTATATTTAAAATTTCTAATATTCTCCCATGTGAGAAACGTTAATTGTAGTTCTAAAATATTTTGAAATTTTATTTTAGAAAACGATAATAGGGTAAGGTATAACTTTTATATGGCCAGAATTAAAAAAAAAAAAAAAAAAGTCCTGAGTGCACCTCAAACAATCTAACCCAACTAAGTTATCAATATCATATTATGGCAATTATTGTGCCCATTAAATGAAACAAGACCAATCCATGTTTACAAATGCCAACAAGCTAATTGACAAGGATCTAGATGTGGTAGTGTAGCAAGAAAATGACATCCAACTATGATCAATATATGCTATTTTTCATTGTCTTTCTTCTGAGTGATTTCATTAAAAACCAAATGCTTCAAAGAAGCATTAGAAAACACATGGTAAGTATTTGTGTCTTCATTTTCAAATTCTTTTTAACTATCAGCATTTGTATTTTCTGAGTGTTTGAATGTTATTTGAAGATGAGGATAGGGTAAAATATTAGAGTAGTGTTAAGTCTAGATTTGACTAGTTAAGAGGGCAGTCTTGTCGACCTTGAAAAACTATGATGATCAAGTGAATATAATAGAACCTAGTAGGTTGCACACTATAATAGATTTGGATTATGAACTTTAAAGGATTATATGATACCCCGATAGTTTAATGTATAGTTCAGAATGTTAGTATGTAACCTGTGTGATTAGGCGAATAAAAGTTTACATAAATTAGGTTTAAAGTGAATATATATATATATATATATATATATATAATGCACACATGCACAAAATTGTAAAATGTATTTCCATCACATATTATAGGTTGACTTGGACTTGGAGTTCATTTCATTTAAAGTAAATTAGCAAATAAAATTTGTTATGAATATAATAAAGTATAAAACAATGATTGAATATATATAAATTTATAACTACAAGTAAATATGATTTACAATGTATCACATATGAAACTTGATATACTATTTTATTATAAAACATTTTCTTTTAGTAATATTTTTTTATTCCTCCCTCCTTTTTCTTTGTGGCCGGTACCCATTCTCTTTCAATTCCTCCTCCATCGAGAAAATTTTGGAGTCCTTCTTGAATTTTCCCTTCACCGCCTCACTCTGTCCCCTATATAGCTATGTTTTCTTTTCTTTCTTCTTGTCTGGTTGTTGAATCCCCTAGAGCTCCATGTTGCTCTTCTTTGATCTGCCGAGCAAGGAAACTTCTCCAGCCTTGTGGTTATTCTAATGGGTGTTTTCTTCCATTTGTTTTCTAGCTGCTCATGTTTTAACCAATTTGTTTATTTCCTACAAGTTTCCTTTCTTCAAGGTTGTGAGGGTTGAAGTACATAGCTACTGTCCAGTTTGATTCTTGCCGTTGCCTTTTTCTTGGTTTCATCCCTTTTCCAACTCGTGGAGCTTGGTAGGTGGAGAGGCAGAGCATCCCTTGGCAGCCACAATTTCAACTTGTCCAGCCGTAAGCTTCTTAGCCATTGTTTCCCCTGTTGTTGCCTTCTTTCAATTTCTACCCTTCTTGTTGGAGGTTTTTAGGGTGATATTTGGTGCAGCAAGGCAGCAAGTTTAGAAGGGGGAAACTGCAAACCATTTTCCCTTGATAGCCTTAATTCCCTCACAACAACAAAGATATGCAGCTGCCATCTCTTTTCATTCTCCTTGAAATTGGGTTGTGGTAGTCTTTAACTTAATGATATTCTTTTTGATATTTTTAGTAGATTAGTAACTTAAACTTAGGAAATAAAGAAAGTATGGATAAAAGTTTAAAAGTGAATGGTAGATATATATTATGGCTATATAACTAGTGGGAAATTGAATCTTGGAAATAAGATTATGTTGATATGAGAATGGTTTATTTCAAGTCTAATGAAAATTAGGTAGATAGTGTAATTTGTATTCAAGTTAGAATATGAACAAATGGAAACTTATAAATTCATGTTGAATTCTTGGTATATATATATATACATACATACACACCAATGGGAGGAAATTTTGCACTTATGATATTTGATAAAATGCCTACAAGAAAACTAGTTATAATTTTTCTAGTAAAACTTGGTACAAATAATTCTTAGTGATTAGTTATTATTGGAATTTGAATAAAAAGTTCATAACAAAAGTAGATAATGGTTGGTTAATGTTATGGGTTAAGGACTTAATGAAAGTGAGCAATGGGTATGAACAAAGGAATGTGAGTTGTGGGTAAGGAATTGGAAAATTAGTGTTATGAGGCTTTTGAAGGGATGCAAGGCCTGATTTTGTAGGTTGGAGAAATCTTATATTTTAGGTGTCTTCGGGATTGAATTAAATTAAGAGTTACAAATAAAAACTGTAGCTTAGGGTATTAAGATGATGTTCAAAAAATTTTGTAACCTAGTTTCAAGTATACTTATCGCTAGAGCTATTGGACTGTGGCTAGGTCAATGCAAGATTTTTAGTGAGCTTTAGTCAGTCTAAGAGTATTGCTAATATATTAAAGGGTAAACCTGAATAAATGTTATTGCTAACATATTGAAAGTCGTGGCTGTGATTTTTGGGTCCTGACTGTACATGTTTTGAAGTAATTGATATTAGGGGTTCTTAAAGGATGAATTAGGAGAAGAGTGCTAAAGATGAAATGTTTCCAACATATTTGAAGACTATACTGGAAAGTTTTGTAATTTAATTCCCAAGTATGAGAGTTCTATAAGCATCAGAATCAAAGGTTAGCAACTAGAAATTTTATAAGAGCCGTAGTTTTGTTCATGTGAGGAATTAAGTGAGTTTAATGCTGATTTTAGGAAAAATTTCTAAATATGAAAGATAGATAACTTCTTGAAGTTAATGTTTAAGCTTGGTTTTGTTGAATTAGGTTAAATATGTAAGTTAAAATCAAACATATATCCAATAGGGTTGTGAAAATGCCTAAAATGAGTAAACTTTAAATAAATAATTGAAATTTAGTAATTATAAGTTTTCGTAATTAAAATATTATTACTTATAAAAATTGATAAACTAAATAATATGTGAAAAATGTAATTACAGCTTCGGAAAGTATTATTGAATCAATGACACACGTGAGAGCAAGAGGAAGTGACTAACAAGATTTGTAAACTGGTGAATGGTTAATTGCTACCTTTTGGTTGCTTGTGCACCTAGGATGTTTTGAGATATTCTAATTCTGATAAATGTTTTAAAAGAATTAAGTGCTCAGTCCTGGTGGGTGGATTTAGAGAAAGAGATTCAGTGATTCCTTATTTCAATGATTTTGATTTTAGTGATTTTGTTTGGTGTGCAGGAGTTACTCGGTTGGCCCTTTGTCTTGCCTTATATGCTTTGTTTAGAATTGCAAACTTCGGGTATTTGAATTGATTTATATATGTTGTAAAATGTGTGAATCATGGCTTTATGAGAATTACAATTACGTGCTTGTACTATTGAATCAAAACATTAATAAGGTTGTTGGAGAGTAAATGATGATATACACGTGTTGAGTGATGCTAGTGCCCTTTGGGTATGATTTTCCACTCACTGAGTCTATAGGACTTACCCATCCTAATTGATAGTTTTTTTTAAAAACAGGATTTCAAGAGACGACAATTATCAATACTAGACTTGTCAAGTGTTTGGCAATAAGGTATATTTGAAATCTCATACTTGAAGTCAATAATGAAAGTTTGCAGTCACATTAGAGCTGTGGGTTGTCAAATTTTATGCTATATAATAGTCTAGTTAATTGTTATTTGTGATATTACTAGAGCATAGTTTTTCTGTGTAATTCTGTGATTATTGTGATTATATATATATATATATATATATATAAGCAAGTGTACTTGTTTGTGTTTTGAGACATGATTTATTTTGCAAGAAACCTCTGCTATAATTTTTAGTAAATTATTATTTATTTCAGTAAACAAACTTTTACAGTTAACTTTTATTTCATAAAACTTATTTTTAAGTATTGGTTTAGTCAAAAGATGTATGTATTTAGTTGTAGTAATGTTAGGGTTATGGAGGTTTAGTTATCTAATCTTCCAGTCAATCATGTCTCCATAAGGGGTGTGACAGATTAATGGCAATTTAGAGTTAATTGTAAAGTTCTAAATACATGAGGGTATTATGGTAATTTATTAATGTATATGGCAAGATTAGTTTTCTTGAAAGTCAAGAAAAAAGCCAAGGGAGAATCTTAATTGGATTTGGGCCATTAGGAAATTAAAAGGCACACTAGCAATCCTAATTAGATTAAGGATTAATAAGGGGCATTGTGCTTAATTGGAATCCAACACATATAGAAATTAAACAAACTCTAGCAACCTATATATGTAACATGAGGATGAATTTGGCCAAGCAAGCAAGTTAAGCAATTCATAATTATGAGTGACTTGAATCGGCTACTAAAGTTTTTGAGCAAGAAGAGTTCTTGTTCATGGTATTCACCATAGCCAAAATTCATATTGTAAAGCAAATGTGTTTTTGCTTTAGGATCAACCTCCTTTATTAGATATTCAATCGAGTGGAGCTATCACGTATCTTAAGGGTCGAATCGACATCCTTCAATCTTATAGAAAGGTTTGTAAACTTTAAAGGTTTTATTCTGATAAATTTTGTGGTCTTTATCATTAGAGGCTACACACCTAAATAGCTTACTAATACATTGTTATGATTTTGTATGTTTGATTGGGAGTGTTGATTTCTGAAATTGAGAAGGAACTCCAAGCATCCTCGCTAAACAATCAAATTAGTTACATCAAGGAAAGCTTCAAAGGTTAATAATTACTCTTAAGCTTTTTATTTATTGTATGATTTTTTGATTCACCTACAAGTCTTACCATGGAAAATTTTAATTATTTCGCTGCATTACACATGATGCATCATACCTAATTTTCCTAACAATTTTTGTAAATTACTAAAGATCTGGTATGGGCCATTTGTGTAATTATATAAATATTAGGATTGAATTTGTAAATATGTACAAGTCTAAGTACATATTTATAAATAACTAAAAGATCAGGCAAATTGTGATAACATAAAGATTTGGGCCAATATCTGTATATAATGAAAGTTTAGGGACCATTTAGCAATTTTCTTATATATTTGGATATGAGTTAAGAAGAAGGACAATGGGTGGTTTGGTGGTGGTTTGGGAGCGTTGTGTGGCTAGAGTTTGCAGAAAAATGGCGTTGAAGGCTAAGGCGTGTGGAGACGAAGGTCGTGGCATTGGTAGCACGTAGATGTACGTTCAACCTCCCCTAGTGGCCAGCTTTGGGTATGTGGACGAGGAGAGGTTTTTGTGCTACAGAGGGATCAAATCGGAGCTATTAGTTTAAGATTCTTGTGAAAATTAAAGAATGTAATATGTCAATTTTTGGAGGTTTTAGATCTTGTTCTTGCATGAGGATAGGAAAACCCATAGAGGATGCCAATGTGAAGTTGGGATTTGATTAGTTGAAGTATCCTCTATGTCACAATTTGACCTATAAGATATGGAGAGGGTGATCTTATGGACCTGGGAAAACTCTGCCAGTCAAGTAAGTGTAATCAGAGTAATTAAGTTGAAAACTTGTAAAAGAGTGAAAGTGTGAAAGAACAACTTGATTTATCTTTGGGGCTTTCAGCTAATTTAATTTATATATAATATCGTGACCAATATGATTGTGCCAAGTGTCACAACATTAATTAGATAACGATGGAGATAATTACAGTTATAATGGGACATGATAACGTCTGGTATAATATTAACAGGATAATTATGGTGGGAGTTACAATTTGTATTAGATTGTTATACCTTGACCAAGCTACATGTAAAAATATGATTAAATTTGTACAATCCGAAATTATTAATTTAGTTATGTGATTTCTAGATTATTTTTCCTTATCATTATTCCTATTGTATTGCTGTAAATACTGCATAGATTTACTTTGTGATGGAAATCTTTACAAATGCAGTTCTCATTTTGTCAATTTGGTAATGCCACATAGATGATTTTGAGTTTTTTACAAGATATAGGGAAGAATGTCAAGTGCATTTCTGATTCCCAAATCTAGCTCTTGGTTCTATTCTGGGGTTTGGTTTCTTATATTGACCATAATTTCTCTCCCATGCTAAATTTTAGCTAGGTTGAGAAGAATAACCTTGCATGGAAGGAGATGGAATGGAACATAAAAATTGAATTAGTTGATGTCTTGCAAAGATCTTCTGTAGTTGCCTAATGCAAATCTGTAGCCAAATTAAATGGGATAATTTATAATGTGTTTTATATCATTTGATAATTTAATAATAGATTTTATATTCAATTTTTAATAATTTTAATGTTCACTAAATTATTTTATTTTCTATTTTTCAAAAAAAGGAATATTTACCGACGGATGTGTTAAGTTATAAGTAAATAAATAAACTAAAAGGAAAATTATTTTTGGGAAAAAAAAAGAGTATGAAATTTTAAATTTCTTTCCTTTTAATTTGTTTCTATAAATGTTATAGACATATTATTTTAAGAAATATTCAACCTATTTATATCATTAATTTGGTGCATGTACCTAAGCCTACAGTATGTTAGAAATATAATACAATAAGTTATATACAAAAAAGAAAAGGTAAATACTTGGAGACCCCAGCCTCCCATATTTGTGACTTAGGATTGAAAAATGGCAAAGATTCTTGCGGTGAATCTTCTAAACTCTTGTGATAAGAAAACCATGCTAGTAATTGGTATGGGAACAACGATTAAGCCTCTCAGCGATCATGAAACCACCAAGGCTGCAATCCTTGAAGCAATTAAAGCTGGATACCGTCACTTTGACACAACTTTTGCTTACGGGACAAAGAAGACACTGGACGAAACTATTACCGAAGCTTTACGTCTACGACTGCTAAACTCTAGGGATGGCCTCTTTATCACTACTAAACTATGGGCAAGTTTTTCTCAACGAGACCTGGTCGTTCCAGCCATCAAAATGAGTCTAAGGTAGCATCCTATATATATATATATATATATTTTTGGTTTGACATACAGTACCCTATTTCCATGATATCACGTCTATCGAATTTAACTTTGATTTCAAAAAAAAAAAAAGAAAAAAAAAAACATATTTTAGGTTCTTGTGTGTCTACATTATATGGAAATTAAAAGTTGAATATTTTATTGAGTTTCTTTAAAAGATATTTACTAACGCCTTCGACCAGAATAGAAATGTAATTAGTTAAAATGTACATAAATTGGTTTGGACATACTTGAAGACTAAATATAAAAAATATATTTTCAAAACATATCTCAATGTTTTAGTTTGATACTTAATATTGATTTGGATTATAAATAACAATGGAATTGCTACTTTTAGAATTTCACAAATTAATCACTATCATTATTACAAATTTCCCTTTGAGCACAATGGTCAATCAATTTGAAAATTCTAAAACTTGTCAATTTAAGATTAGTTCAGGAATACGTTTTATTTTGTGGATGTAAATATTAGTTCATAATGTTTTAATTAGTTTGTGTGATATTAGTGTTTTTATAAGCAATATCCTTAGTAAATTTCTTAAAAAATATTTAGATATTTTTTGTTTTATCATATATGATTGACAAAGACTTGCAATGTAATAAATGAGTTACTATATTTATAATATATTAACTTTGAAAAACTACGTTTAGAATAATTGTAAAACAAATCCCTATAATCTATAATCTATAATCTCACAATCAACTGAGTAAATATTATACTTCTTGGTTCTATCTATATTTTATATGAAAGTAGTTTAATGACATAAATTTTTTATTTCCTTAATACCCTTATGGTTTTTTACTATTATATAAATATCCTTTAGTTCTTATTTTATAGTGTTAAAATATTATGTTTAAAATACTCTATAAAATTATTTAATTTTCCTATTTCTTCTTCCTTTTAATACTAATAGGATTATAACTCTTTTTTACTATTAATTTTTCCTACTAGTTCTTCTCAATTTTATGAATCAAAATTAAAAAATAAAAACTATGAATTGATATAAATATAATTAACAGTATAGTGTTATTTTATTAATATTATTTTCTTAATTTTTCTTTTATCGTTTTTTTTTTTGTTTCCCTAGTTTTTACACAGGCATTGTTGTGAGACTAATCCCTCGGGCTCTGTAATTTTTCTTCTATCTTTAGAAATAAAAGAAAAAACTTATAAATTTATATTATGAATTTATTTTTAATTATATTTACTACTTTGTTTAATTACAGTAACATCTAGTTATTATTTCATAGAATACAATATATTTTTTTGCAAATTACTAACTTTTTTTTTTCTAACTCTTATTTTAATCCTAATACGATTATAATTTTTTTTTTTACTATTATTTTCCTTTTCTAATTATTCTCAATTTCATCAATTAAAAGTAAATAGAAATTCTAAATTAAAGAAATATTAAGAGTATAGTTTTTATTATTACAATATTATTTTCTTAATTATTCTTCTATCTTAACATTTAAAAGAAAAATTATAAATTTATATTATGAATTTAATTTTAATTATATTTATTTATTTGTTTAATTACATAAACAAAGAGTAATATTTTTATTAACTTTAATTTTTTAATATTAATTTAATTCTAATTGAAAATATATGTACTAATGATATGATTCACAATAATAAGTTTTTCACACAAAAAATATATATTTTTTTTGTTTCTCACTAGTATTTCCACACCCTTTGAGTGTGAGCCTAATCTTGTTTGGGATTCCTGACTGCTTTTCCCTACGAGTGTTTTATTGCGAGCTCAAACCCCTGACATTACCCCTCAATCGTTGAGATCAAGCGTACCTTATCACTTGAACTATGCATTATGGGTAAAGGCTAGTATATTTATATGTATATATTGAAGACCAATTTGATAAAGCTAAACAAAAAGAGCTGACAATTTTAAATCATTTTAGTCATTTGATATAAGTCAACTGATTCATTACATAATGGATTGCTAGGAATCTATAGTTGGACTATGTTGATATGTATTTAATACACTGGCCCTTGAAATTGAGCCAAGAGGTGCACCAGATGCCCGTTGAAAAGGAGCATGTATTTCCGTTGGATATTAAGTCAGTGTGGGAAGGCATGGAAGAATGTCAAAATTTGGGCCTCACTAAGGCCATTGGCATTAGCAATTTCTCCTGCAAAATGCTTTAAGAATTCTAGAGACAACAGAATTCTAGAGAATGATGTGCTGAAAGAGATTGCCGAGCTCAAAGGGAAAACGACTGCTCAGGTTAATTAATTTGACACTAAGATAATATTTCTTAATTTTGTGATTGGGATTACTTGAATACTTTCCATTGCTTGATGATACTTAATTAATAGCTTTCCTTGGCATGCATGCAGATTTCTCTTAGATGGGTGTACGAACAAGGGGTGATTTTGGTAACAAAGAGCTACAACAAAGAGAGGATGAAGAAAACCTTCAAATATTTGACTGGTCATTGACTGATGAGGAATCAAACAAAATCAGTCAGCTTTCTCAACGCAAAGGAATTTCATTTGCTGCTATTCTAGGACCCCATGATCTAATGCTAAAGCTTGACGCAGAGACATGAAGGTAGATGTATTTGGTGCATTAACATTGACCGAGTAGACACTTCATCTAAGTGATGTTTTTATTTATTTATTATTATTATTTTTTATTTCAAAAAATTTCTTTACAGATCTTTGTTTGTATTTTGTCAATTTTGGGATGATGCCCATGTACATAGATTTTTGCTTGGATTAGCTAGAACTCTCCAAATGTTTGAATTGCTTTTTCGTTAATTTTTGGGCCATTCCATACAACCTATTGGCTACTTGAATAAGGTAGTCAAGTAGGGTAGAGCTAGAGGGTGTTTAGCAGTGGCCGGAACAAGGCATCTTCCTGTGTGTAATGAACTCACTATGAGTTTACTGTCCCTCTAAGCTTATATAGACAATCTCCCGAAATAGAGTCGTATCAACAAGAAGCTTGGTGCTTTAGTGGCTTCACCAACCTTTTCCTTTTCCTTTTCAAAGAGAGGAAGTATATGCCTTCTCTGTTTCCACTCCCAGAGATTTTAGATTTTGTTCTCTTTTCTCCACACACTACCAAAAAAAGAGATTATCAGTGACAATAGAAATGCTGACACTGATAAGCTGACGTAAATAACCATTACCTTTGGCTGTAATTAGATTATCTACGACAGAAAAACGTTGTCGTTGAAAATTACACTGGTAAGATTCCATCTTAGCAGACTAGCAGACTCTTGAACCTTCAAAATCTATATCACAATATCATAAAAATGAATGCTAAAGACACAATTAAAGACAAGGACTTGGATTATAGGCATGCACGTGTGGAATTTTTTTTTTCTTTTTTAATTAGCAAGAATAGTAAAGACATTTTTCATGGTAAGCTGAAAGAGAATACTGAAAATTTTCTCATTCACCAAAAAATTTGATAGGGTTAGGTATGCAACTTTCAAGGGCCCTCTATTAGGATGTCACGACCCTAGCTAGGGGACATGAACTTATTCATCTAATGAGAATCTCACATCTTGTTCTAGTGTCCCCATATTAATCATCACGATCAGATCAATCACTCTCCTTAAAAGAAAATAAGACATGCCCTATAATCTGACCGAATCTCTAATGCCATTCTTATTAATCCTTAAATTATGAACATTTAGGAGCAAAACTCTTGAAAATGCATCTAATTAATTAGCAAGATCACTATGATGATTTTCATATTCATTACTTACAGTAAATTGACATTATCATATAGACTCAAATAAGAGTAAGTATTTAATTTTGAAATATGATAATACAATTGTCTTAAATATGGTGTTAATGTTTACACAACTGAGTTTATGGAATTCATGCCCTTTAACTGTAATATTTATTGGCTTGTAGGGCATACTCCCAACAATTTCTCACTTGCACTAATGCTAAAACCATAAGTACCTGATATCCATCATTGTTGCATATTTCTAGAATGACTTAAGGGGTAGGACCGTCGTAAGTGGATTTGCTATATTATCTTATGATTGACCTCTTTCCACTGCAACATCACCTCTATTAATGATCTCACAGATAAGGTGACAACGTCTTTGAATATGCTTGGATTTATGATGAGACCTTGGTTCCTTAGCTTACGCATGTAATGGCCTCATTATTATCTTAAAATGTCATAATTGGATTGAGAATGTCTAGAACCATATCTAGTTCAATGAGGAATTTCTTCATCTAGGCAGCTTCCTTGGTGAACTCAGATGCAACAATGTATTCAGCTTCTATAAATCCACAGTAGTCTCTTGTTTGAAACTTTTCCAACTCACTACTCCACCATTCAATTGGAATTCGTAATTAGAGTTTGACTTGAAATCATCCTTATCTCACTGAAAACTAGATTTTGTGTATCCTTCTATTTTTAAATCATTTTCTCCTTCATATAACAAGAACACTTAGTCATTCTCAAGTACTTTAAGATATTCTTGACTGCTACATAGTGACCATCACTTGGGTTGGACTGATATCTACTCATGAAACTCACAACATATATAAGTAATATCAGGTCTCATTCATAGTATAGCATACATGACAGATCCTATGGCAGAAGCATAGAGAATCATAGTCATGTGCTCTCTATCCTGTCAAGTCTTGGGAAACATTCCCTTAGATAGAGGGATTCCATAAGGCATTGGAATATTATAACTATTCTTGAAATCTTGCATGTTAAATCTGTTTAGCACCTTGTTTATGTACAAGGATTGGGACAAGCCAAGTATCCTTTTTTTTCTATCTGTATAGATCTTAATCCCTAAGATGTAGGATGCTTCTCCTAAATAAATCCTTTATGGAACAATTCTTGGACAACCAAACTTTCAACAATTGCAAAATACCTACATCATTCCTAATGAGTAGTATGTCGTCAGTAATAACACTAAAAATGTTACTATGCTCCAAATAATCTTTTTGTACACACAAGTATCATCCTCGTTTTTGACAAAACCAAATAGTACAATCGTTTCATCAAAATAAGTGTTCTAACTACAAGAAGCTTGCTTAAGTCCATAAATAGTTCTTTGAAGCTTGCATACCTTGCTACTTTCATCACTGATGTGAAACCCTTCGGTTGTGTCATATGCACTTATACACATCCTCCTTTATATTTCCATTTAGAAAAGCAGTTTTCATATTCATTTACCATATCTCATTGTCATGGTATGCAAGTATAACAAGTAGGATTTGAATGGATTTCATCTTAGCCATAAGAGAAAACATTTAATCATAGTCAATACCATGTCTTTTTCAAAAACCTTTCACCACTAATCTAGCCTTGTGGGTATTAACTTCTCCATCCATATTTATCTTCCTTTTAAAGATCCATTTACATCCTCTAGGTACAATACCTTCAGGTGCATCAACAAAGTATATATTTAGTGATGTAAATGGAATACATTTAGGATGTCATGGCTTCTTTCTTGAGGAAGCTTGGCTTGTTAAAGGCAAGAATTTCTTGTAGGTCTTGGAATTTTCATTTAAACATGTAGTGTAATTTCACTAGTCACAAAAATAAAATTCCAAATGACACGTGTCCTTTTGTGATTGGAATAATATTTTACCTTCTACAACAACTTTTCACTTGCAAATAGATGGGCAATCTGAGATGAAAATGCAGAGTTTAGAGGATATGCTTTTGGCATATGTCTTGGATTTCTCAGGAAGTTAGGTATAATACTTGCCTTCAATAGAGTTTGCTTTCAATCATCATCAAGCCATTATTCATATGGCACCTTTGAAGACATTGTCTGGTAGGTGATGCAAATCACCCATTGGTTGGTTTGAGAAAGGGGATAGTAAATCTTAGGACCTGAGTTAGTTTTGGATACTATTGAAGAGGTCCGTTCAATTTTAGAGCAGTTGTTAACAGCCTAAAGTTGACAAAAAACTTATGTTGATCATTGAAAACTTGTCTTGGAGTTCTCTACCGAAGATCATGTTTTCTTATGTGTGTCCCCTACCAAGGGCGCCATGAGATTTGGTAAGAAAGGGAAGCTTAGCCTGAGGTACATTCCTCCTTTTGAGATCCTTAAGAGGATTGAAGCTGTGACATATAGACTAGCACTTTCCCTTTGATATAGCAAGAGTGCATATGGTGTTTCATGTTTCTATGCATCAAAAATATCTTTCGAAACCATCATACATGTTTCAACCATAGTTGGTACAGGTAGATGGAGATTTAGCATATGAGAAGAAACTAGTAGCCATAGTTGATTAACAAGTTAATAAGCTTCATTCTAAGGAGATAGCTTAGGGAAAAGTTGTATGAAAGAACCATACTAGTGAAAAAGCAACCTGGGAAGTAGAGGAGGCTATGTGTGAAAGGTACCCACACCTTTTTTAGGCTCTAAGTTAGTGATTGACTTTAAATTTGGGGACTGAATTTCATTAAGGATGGTAGAATATGACAACACTTACCTTTTTCCCCTTAGTAATGTACTAAATTCTTAGTTTTGTAGTAAGACAACTTGTTAATTAGCATTTTCAAGTGAGCTCATCTTATATTTATATATCTGATTTAAGTTTGTTTAATATTTTCAGTAAATTATTATGCACTCTGTAGTAGTAATATTTATTTATTGTAATGAGTGTCTTAAGGTCACTTGTTAAAATTCTATAAATAAAAAACTTGTAACATTTATTATGATTTTAGTGCTATTTAATGCATAAATTGGTACTTTTAGAAAGTTTCAAATTCCAACTAGCATATTAATTGTAGTTTAACAAGTGTTCTTAGGGCACCTGTACAAAAACCCATAATAATATAGTAAATTTTTCAATTAAAATTAAACAAGGAAGGATATTTTTGTCTTTACTCTCCCATGTCCCCTTGTTTCCTCTTTACCTATAAGACCTATAACAATCACTAAAACTTTTATATGCTTCCTCTTATCCACCCATGCTCCCAATCCCCAAAATCCATTCATTTTCATCATTGATCAACAAGTTTCAGCACTTTCATTCCTTTGTGGGTCAAAGACGCATATAACCGCCACTTATTTACGAGAAGTTTTCTTGTGCCTAGGGATTGATACAAAGCATTGCCAATTTCTTACCTAATAAAATAGCAGCAAAGTAGATAAGTGTTGTAATATCTCCATTTTTCTCATTATCGTTCGTCACTTAGCTCAATTTCCATTTTTGCTTCACTACTTAACTCTTTAATGTATTTATTCATTGTTTTCTATTCAGCTCATTATTAATTCATTGGAAAGTCTACTTAGCCTTGCATATCAAATTGAGTTTGGTATGTTTCACTTTTAGTCTAAGGCTTAATTGCTTTCCAATTTATTAGGTAATTATTTTCTTGATGAACTTTGTGTAAATAGAATTTTAGACTTAGCGCATATGAAGTAATTATTTATTTTTGAGCTCACTAGAATAATGTTAGGAATCCCTAACACCCTTGGAATGAAAGATCAGTTTGTTAACTAGTTGGTACTCATCTAAGGTAGAAATTCTAGCGTTAAGCTTTGGTTAGGATTATCTTTTAAAACAAGTTAACTCTATTTTGAATCTCTATCATCATTTGAGTATTGTAGTGATGTTATCATTTTAAGTTCTTCGGATACTTCTCAATTTGCTACCGTTTGATTGTTGGCATTTGGAACATTTGACTTGACATAATTCATTAGTAAATAATGATCACTGTGACAATTTTCTTTACCTTCCACAAATATCATCCATCCATATTTTCTATAGATTAGCTATATGATTTTTCTGAAGTGTTTATCAAATTATTAGATAATTAAATGTTTAGATTTCAATCTCACTAATGAATATATATATGTTGAATCATATTCAATAATATCTTAGTTTGAATTTTGATGATAACTAAATAGTTAATTTTTAATGCAATGAGAAACTAACTTGTCAATCTTTTTCTATTGCATACACAATTTGGATGTTGAATTGCGGTCAATCGACAAAAGTTTATATCTTCTATCAGCCAACTAAAGCAAAGTTGAAGCATGCCATCATACAACTGAAGACCGTACCTTTGTAAGTCATTTGAAGATTTAACTATTTTTTTTTTTTTTTTCAATTAGCTTAAGAACTCAACAACACCATGTTCCTTGAATTTTCAGTTAGCTGATATAACCTCGATTAGTTGAAATCTAACATTCGATGCAAGAATGATAATCAACCGAAGACGCATCAACAAACTGAAGTATCAACAATTTATTCTTATAGCACTGTCATGGAAAATCCAATTGACTATTCATCATCTTTCTCAATTAAAGTCTTTTCAAATATCTTCTTTGTGCCATTTCTATTGAAAGACAAAAAAGGACAACTAAGGTCTAGGAATGAGCTGTTAATGTTAAGAACGCGCGTACCACCTATGGGCAGTACTTTATGATGGTATTTTCATATGAAAGGACACTGCCCATTGGTCTATTTGACAATTAACATATCCTATTAAGGAACAAATATTTTTAGACATAAGACTTACAAAAACCAGATGAAGAAAGAGAAACCCGGATGACTTATTTGAATTTCCATCATCTCTCTCAAGCTTTGAGAAATTAGTTTCCCAAAAAAAAAATAAAAAAAATTCTTCAAACTTTCATATCCTCATAAAAAAGCTCTGTAATCACTATGATTTTCTATTACTCACACTCATTGTTATATTCTTTGAGAAAAAACATAAGTGTGAACTTAGAGCTTAGGATAAAGCTTTATAAAGTTCAGCTTATGGTATGTTTTGAGGAACTTGGTGATTTTGGCTGAGTCCGTTATTTCAACTAGGTTTTGGTTAAGACCTGTAAGGATTAGCTAGGTTCATGAGCCTTGTAACTCAATATGAAGGTTTTTTATCCCTGTAAATCAGAGTAAAGATATTGTTGAGCCCTCCAGTTCAGCTGATAGTGAAACTCTCAGGTGACACTTGAGGAGTGGACGTAACTAGGGTTTCTGCTGAATCACTATCAAAATATGCTATGCAATATCTTTAACTCTACCATTTTTTATTTCACTGCATTTGTTATCGCGTGATTACATATCTATTTATGTTATGTTTTTCAAATTGTTAAAGATTTTTAATCAATCAATCTATTCAGCCTCCTCCCTTCTCTAGCTAGCCATTCTTGGTCCAATGATACACACACACACACACACACACATCTAGGCAACTTAATTTATCTCTTAACATAAAGCTTAAGAACTCATGAGGAAAGCCTTTCAACTTACTTTATTTTTGTTTAAAGAGTGTTATGAAAATATGAGTTGATTTGTTGATTTATCATGACATGTTGGTTGACATTTTTGACATTAAGACTTCTTTGATTATATGTCCCACTAGTAAACTGGAGATGCTGATTAAACTTATTTTGTTCAATATATATATATGAATTATGATAGGATTATTAAAATCATATTTTGTGATAATTGGAAATTTATTTTGTTCGAATATACTACAGATTATAATGTGATAATTGGGAAACTATTTGTTGGATGTTTTGGAATTGATATGGATATTGGATAAGTTATTTTTATGAGGAAACTTTGTCAGTTTACAGTAGTAAACAATGGTGTATTTCTATAAGGAAACTTATTTAGCATACAATAGTAAACAATGTTGACTTTAGCCTTAATTGGTGCACACTGGTTCAACCCAGCTAGAAAGGGTGTTAATGGCTCCATGTCATGTCGAATACGTGGATTGGATGTTTTCAATATGTTAAGAATGACATGATATGGAATCCTAGTCAGCAGGATTGATGCTAACTATTGGTTAATTCAATGGTTTGTTTATAATATTCTGACTCAAATATATATATATATATATATGCAAAGAATTGAACACTTTCTTTTGGATTACTTTAGTATTATATTAACATGTCATATTTCTTTGACTTATTTGCTTTTACATTTCATAAAAAAAATTGTGCATATGCTTTTCCCATTTCTAATGTAGTGTGTATTGTTTGCTCATTGGGTCAATGACTTATTATTGTGGTTGATCCTTTTAGTTTTTTTTTTTTTTTTTTTTTTTCAGATTGTTGATTGGCTCATGCTCACACTACAAGAAAAGGCATAATCTGCGTCTACATTTATAGATGCAGAAAGTTACAATATAGATACAGATAACAAACTGTGCCTGCACCTAAACATAAATAAGCAGATACGGTAACCCTCGGCTAAGATACTATTTTTGTGCCTACTAACAGACACAACTTGCAGATGCCAATAATTGATTAATATGAGTCTAGTGTCCATATGCTGAAATACAAATGCAGAAACAATTGCATCTGCACAACATACACAAAATTTTATTTATTTTTTTATCTATGTCTAGAAAGTGCAGACGCAAATAATAAAAATAAAGATGTAGATATTGAAAATAAATAAATTATTTTATTGTATTTTATTTTTATTTTTACACCTGTTATACCTGCTTCAAAAGAATTTTTTTATTTTTAAATCCAAATTTTATATTAAAAAAAAATACATAAATCATCGTAGCAATATTATTTCCAATAAATAAATAAAAAATACATAAATCTAAAAATCTTGTCTTTGTCATCTCGAGTTAGTTCAACAGCATGACTAAGGTGCAAAGGCCCAAATGTAGAAGATGGAACCTGAAATATTAAAAATAAATATGTTATAAATTATACTTAAATTAATATACATATAAGTTAAAACTCCAATTAATTAATTTGGATAAATTAAGCAAATTTTCAAACTTTTTGCTTTGAAACTAAAAATTTAACCTAATATCCTAACCATTAATCCAATGGATTTCTGTTACTTCTTACAGGTTTTATTCATCCCAACAGTCCTAGCGGTACTCCCGAAAGCTGAAACAGACTTAAATTAGATTTTTTTGCCCTTTGAACCTTAGTTAAGTTTTTTGTCTTGAAAATCAAAGTTTGGCCTACTATTACAATCGTTGATAAAACTAGATTTTTGTTTCATCCTATAGATCTTATTCATCCCCTACGGTCATAATGATAGTCCTGGAATCAAAAACTAACTTGTATTTGACTATTTTGGCCCAAACCTAAACTTGGCAAGTTTTTGCCTTGAAACTCAAATTTTGGCCTAATATCTTAACTTGTTGATCCAAATGAATTTCATTTCTTCATAAGGTCTTATTCGTCCCATGGTCATGCCCGTACTCTCAAAATTCAAAATGAACTTATATTTGACCTTTTTGTCCTCCAAACCTAAACTTGACAAGTTTTTGCCTTGAAACTCAAAGTTTAGCCTAATATCCTAACTGTTGATCCAAATGAATTTTTGTTTCTTCCTACAGATCTTATTCATCCCCACGGTAGTGCTAATACTCCCGAAATACGAAATAAATTTGACCGTTGTCCCCCCAAACCTAAACTTGGTAAGTTTTACTTTGAAACTCAAAGTTTGGCCTAATATCCTAAACGTTGATCCAATTGGATTTTCGCTTCTTCTTATAGGTCTTATTTGTCCCCATGGTCATGTCGGTACTCTCGGAATCCAAAACATACTTATATTTGGCGTTTTGCCCTCCCGAACCCAAATTTTTAAAGTTTGTGCATTGAAACTCAAAGTTTGGCGTAATATCCCAACCATTGATCCAAATGGATCTTTGTTTCTTCCTACATGACTTATTTGTCCCCACAGTCATGTTAGTACTCCTTGAATCTAAAATGGACTTGTGTTTGATCGTTTTCCCCTCGAACCCAAACTTTGTAAGTTTTTGCTTTGAAACTCAAAGTTTAGCCTAATATCCTAACCGTTGATCCAAATGAATTTCTGATTTTTCTATAGGTTTTATTCATCCCGAAAGTAGTGACGGTAATCTTGAAATCCAAAATGTACTTGTATTTGACCACTTTGTAAACCTTGAAATCTAAAGTTTGGCCTAAAATCCTAAACGTTGATATAAATAGATTTATGTTTTTCCCTACAGGTCTTATTCATCTCTACTATTGTGGTAGTACTACTAGAATCCTAAATAGACTAGTATTTGACCATTTTGCCCCTCGAACCCAAACTCGGCAAGTTTTTGCCTTGAAACTCAAAGTTTGGCCTAAAATCATAACCGTTAATCCAAATGGATTTTGCTTATTCTTTTTTTCCTACAGGTCTTATTCATCTCTACAGTAATGCTGGTACTATTGGAATCTTAAATATACTAGTATTTGAACGTTGTACCCCTTGAACCTAAACTTGACAAGTTTTTGCATTTAAACTATAATAAACTAAAACTTTTGCATTATGAAAATAAAATTAAAAGAATACGTAACAAATATGGTAGAGGTGGCGGTGTCAAAGGCGTTGAATGTACCCCAACTCTCTCCAGAGCCAGAGCCACCTATTGTTATTGTAACACTCTCCTTCCTTAATCCTATACTTAGTCTACTAATAAACTCTTAAGCTAATTAATCAGTAATACTTTTGTTACTTGTATTTTCTAACTTCTTTATTTCCTTCATATGGTGATACTTGTATAATTTACCTTGGACATTCTTCTTATTCCATTTCACTTTATACAGCCATGATTAGTGATCTTGTATTCCTCTTTCTAAATTTTATCCTTTCTTCCAATTAACTTTAAGTCCATGCTACTCTATTTATTTAATCTTCAATTAACTAAGATTTACTTAAGAAGTGTAACTTGTGAATTGTGGATTAATATTCCTAGAAACACAATTTGCAAACTACTTTTCGTTACACTAAGTAATCTATACAAGAGTTAAGAGGAGCCAATTTTAATAGTAGTAGGCTTCCTTTCAAAATTACTAAGTAAACTTTGTTAAGAACACATCTTACAATTTTATAAAAAAGCAACTCTGTTCTACTAGTCTATAAGATGAACACTTCCATATTTTACAATCAACCAATTGCCTTCTTTTCCTGTTACATAGACCATACCTTCATCCAAGAGAGAACAATACAAATACATGGCACTAATTAATTTGCACATCAAGATGAAGAAAAGTAAGTCGAACCTTAACAAGCATTCATACATAAACAACGAAGAATACCTGGTGGCAGTTTAGAATATAAGAATACGCAATGTAAAATTAATCATTTTTCTACATTTTCACTGTTTAGTAACCTTCTTGAACGGTTCATGCAAACTCGAGGATGCCTTAAAATGACTTCAATGTATTATGGATACTAAGCTCTTGTATACATGGCACTGCCTCTCGATAGTAGGATCCATACCATGGTTTGAGCATCCTTCATTTGGGATACTTAGTGAACTTTGGCCAATATGAACTCAAGACAAGTTACTAGAACAATTTATCCTTTTCCTCATTTCCTTTAAGTTTCCCAAAAGGGATTCATACATGCTTTTACATATAGGAAGAGTATAAGAGTAACAAAGAGATAACTTTTCAAAGAAAAGATAAAATAAAACAAGGAATGCATGAATACTTGCCTAGTGAACTTAGTTTTTGTTTCCTTTTCTTGTTTTCTTTCTATGTTTCCTTCTCCTGTTTCCTTTTTCCCTCATAGTTTTCCTCCTCCTCCTAGCTCTCGATCTCCATTTCTTCTTCCTAGTTTTATTGCTTTCCTTCTTCCTCTAGCTTACGGTTTACCTCTTCCTTCCTCTATTTCTCACTTTTTTCTCACTTTCTTTGCTTTCTCACTTTTTCTATCACTTTCTCTCACTTTAGTGCACACTTACCTTGCCTATGCATTTTCGGTTACCTCTCCCTTCCTATTTATAGCGCACGGCCAAGGCTTGGATTTAGGAGAAGTTTTTTGCTTGTTTCCTATTTTTACCCTTCTAATTTCCTAAAATTACAACCTTCCATTTGTCATTCTCTAAATTAACATGTGCATTTTCTTCCTAACACATTTCTTTCTCTTATTCTCTAGTTTAGATTCTTTCATCATTAATAAGTTACCTATTTACCTTCAATCTCTACACATGTCTTGTTAATCATTCCATATACACCTTGTTTCCTTAAATCTCTACACATATCCACCATAATCATTTCATGTACACCTTGCTTCTTTAAATCTCTACACATACCCTACTTAATCATTTCATGGACACTTAATGTTTTCTTAGTCTTCCACTTGTCTAGCCACCTTTTTATGTTAATTATTATTTGCCACCTTATGTCCTAACTTCCTTCCACATGTCCCCTTAATTATTACAACATTTCCACCTTTTTTCCTCCTTCTTACAACTAAGCCTCTTCATTAATTACAAGTTACGACACTTATTCTCCTTCTTACACCTAAGTCCCTTCATTAATTGCAAATTGCCATACTTATTCTCTTCCTTACTTATAGACCCCTTCATTTATTACAAATGACTACACTTAATCTTTTTCTTATACCTAATTCCTCACATTTTCTTTTCTAACAAGTAGCCTATATTTATTATTTTCCCTTCTTCTTCTAACACCACCATGTAACATTTTTTCATCTTTGTTCTAGCGCCTACACTTGTCCATGTTTTTCTATTCATGCATATGTATTTTTCCCCTATATGTATATATGTGTATGTATGTATATGTATTTATATGTATTTTATACATATACACTACTCCCATACTAATACAGTATCCTATACTATTTTATATGCACATGTACTATTCATATACACGGAATAATATGTATGATCTTGATACTAAATTTTAACTATTTAGCTTTTAAGATAATTACTTATCCTATAATTAATTTAGGTGATGTTATAACCCGGTATCACGTTAAGTTTTAGGGATATTGTGTAACATTCAGTTACAAAACAACAAATATATAAACAAATTAAGCAAACAACATATACATACATATATATATATATCCACTTTATTTTTTTTACATTTGACTTTTTCTTTTTCCTCAATTTTTTCCCTTATTTCTTTCCTACTTTTCTATTTTCTTTTCACTTATTTTCTTTATTTTCCCATAGGTCCCTCCCTTGTTTGCGAGCCTTCTATCCCCTCTCCTATTATGGGAAACTTCAGCCTCTTTGTAGTAGCTGAGACCCCTCATTTCTTGGTCACCTTGTGCCTTGCTTCCTCTCTAGTTATGCCTAGCATCCTTCCACCCTTGACAGCAATAGTTTTCCATCCTTAGCAGCAACTTCAGCAGCCCTCATCAGCTTCCAACAAGCTACTCGGCAGCCCTTTGTTTGAGGTAGCTTATACCTTAAATCCAAGTGATTTTCTAGCTTTTCTTTGAGTTAATTACTGTTCCTTTTGTTTTGTTTGAGGGTTTAGATATTGGGTTTGAGTAGGTTATGAGTGGTTACATATGAGCTTGGTGGTGATGATAATGGTGGATTTAGAGTTGGGTTGTTATGGATCCAAGATCTAGTTTTTTTTAATGTCCCTAAATAACTTATATAGCTTCAAATTAATGTTTGAGTTATAGGTAATGTTAAGTATAAAGATTTAGAGCTTGTTACCATTGGTTTAGATACAATAGGATATATACATATAAAGTGGAATAAAAATATGCCTTCAAGGTATTTGTTAAGATGCCTAATGTTGAGGTTAAAGATTTAAAGCTTGTTTCCCTTGGTTTAAATACAATAGGATATATATATATATATATAAAGTGGAATAAAAAAGCGCCTTCAAGGTGTTTGCTAAAATGTCTAAAAAAGGTTAATTGTAAATAAATGAATGAAACTTAGTATATATAGGTTGTTGTGATTAGGGATTTATAATCTGTGAAATTCACAAACTAAGTGATACTTTGAAATGTAATTTCAGCTTCGAAACGTAATGTCAATTTGACAATCCATTTGAACCCAAGAGGAAGTCTCGAACAAGATCAATAAACTTTGTGAGTGAAAGATGCTATCCTTTGGTTAATAGGGCCAAATGAGTTCATTTTTTTTAAATGGGAGTTAGAATCCGAGTGCACCTAGGATATATTCTTATTTGATATTCGAATAAAAATATTCGAGTAACTCAGCCTCGGAGAGGTTATTGAAGAGGATAATAAATATTATTGGTGTGCTGGAACAAAAGGGTCCGAGAAGGATATGTTTATGGTGTGGTGGTGCTTAGTTACTTTAACTATTGGCCCTTTTGGTTGCGTAGCTTGATTTGTTTGAACTATAATAATTTGTGATATTATGTTAATTTTGTGTTTATATATATGTGTGTGGAATGCAATTGCATTGTAAGTTATTATAATGTGAATATGTTAAGGAAGTGTCTCGTAATCATGCATTGATTAATACTAGTACCTTTTGGGGTACGTTTTTCATTCACTGAGTTTTTATGACTCACTCTTTGTGCATTTATGTTTTTTTTAGCACCAGGTTCTCATCAAGCTTCTCTTGCCGAATCTTGACTTGTTGATAGTTGCTGCGGTAAGGTACTTGTGTGAGATCATATACTTGAAGCCAATGATGGAAAACTTGCTGTCACATTAGGGCCTTGGGCTATGTGATTTTGAGTTGTGGAATATTGTATTTGTTTATTTTTCTTTTATGTGGATGGAATGGAGCTCCTCCTGCTTGTTGTTGTTATATGTAAATAGGATGTTAGATTGTTTGTATTATTCGGGAATGTTCCACTTTACTAGGGAACCTCTGGCAAAAATTTTTTAAATACTATATCTTTCAGTGAACATACACATATATATATATACTTTCCTCTTTACAAAAATTTTCTTAAACCTTTATTTTTGTTTGTAGTTGTGTGAGTGTTTTCTTATTATTTGGAGTCAGGGTTACAGAGGTTTAGTTATACAGTCCTCCAGCCAGTCATGCCTTCTTGTGGGGTATGATACCTATTGTGTTGTGAACCTATCATCCATCATCATGCATAACACAAAGATGAATAATTAGTTAGTACAAGACACTAGTGTTACTGTCAAGTAGAATAATGAATAATAATCAATCAATCGGTGCTTTTTACGTCCAAAAATGAAAAATGAAAAATGAAAAATGAAACAAGAAAGTCTTGCTTTTATCACTTGATGATTTTCAATTCTGTGCAATTGTACCTACTCTCAGAGACTTGGTTGCTAGGCTTCTTCAACCTCTTTTCCACATTTTTTTTTTTTAAACACTTGCTAGGAAAGTTGAAATTCATTTTTTTATATAATAGCCAAGATAAATAGGCACTTTATATTATAATAATAATTTAGCTAGTAGACTAGGATTAATAAGAAAGAAAAAATGGTAGAGATTATTATTAAAGGTGTGATTTTGAAAATCTTGAAATAGGAAGGAACAAAAGTCATCAGAAAACAAAAACAAAAAAAAAAAAAAAAGAAATGAGGGGTTGGAGAGAGAGGAGAGCGAGGAGAGGAAATACTTTATACTGATATATTGAATGAATTTGTATGCGTTAGGGAAGTAAGAAAGAAAGCATTAGACAAACTCATTGTCCTTTGTGCCTAGTTGCTCGAAGGCTTTAAAGGGCAAATGTATTGTATGTAGTTGGGCCTTTGGGGGATTCTAGGTTCTATAAACAAGACAAAGATGCAAACAATATATTATTGGAGTATAAGACAATATAGGCTAGCAGCTGAAACTCGTGATATTTTTACTTGTATAACTACAAAGATACTACTTTAAGAGTGAGAGATAGCGAAAGTGTTATTTTGGCAGAATAAAAAATGATGAACTTAGAAAATTAGAGAATGTATAACACAGGTTGTCCCTATCCTTAAGGTTTCTCTTGCCCCTGCTATAAATGTTTTCTAAAGGTTAGAGGCAATACACGTTCATGATATATGTCAAGCCATAGTAAAACTAATTTTTTTGTGATAGCAATTCACATAAATTTTTTTTCATAAAGTTTACGTGTGGACATTAATTTTACAAGAGAAGAGAATAAGCTTGTATATATATAAATTCAGAGACTTTCTATATTTATTCAAAAAATCTTCAATTACAGATTTAATTCTATAATCATTTTGAGAATAACAACTGGTCTCAGACATTATTCTCTATTAAGTGCATATGAATTCAAAACACGTGAAATGAATTCATAACTGTTGAAATAAATTTATAACAGCTGAAATGAATTCATAACTAATGAATTAAATTCATAACTGCTAAAATGAATTTATAACTGCTGAAATGAGTTCATAACTACTGAAATGAATTCATAATATTTGAATGAATCAAAGAGATTAGTTTTGCAAACAACTATGCATCTCTCCATTCCCCCCCCCCCCCCTAGGCATAATTAAAACGCCCCAATTATGGTGCACTTTAACAATCCCCTATTTGTTTGGAAAAGTACTCTTAACCAAACAACTCTACTGGATTATATGCATAAAGGAAGGTGAGATGAACATTGAACCTTCCCTTATGTAAATAACTCAAAGTCATGTCGAAGTTGATGATATCTGCAGATTGAACCTCTACTCTTATATGTCATGACTAAATTCATCACATACATACAGTCCTCCTTCCCTGATGAGCAATCTCATCGCTTTGCGCTTTTATGGCCATGTGCAATATCCTATTTCATGAACCTCTAAGAGAGTAAATCACAACTCTCTATAAGAAGTAGTTCCACTTCTAGTTCATATAGGACAAGTGTTTTTTCATGCACTTCTATTGCAAAAAGTAAAACACTTTATTAAGAGCATATCTCAATCTCGGTCATGCAATAGATGTTACTATCATAAACTACATATGAGACCAAAAGATAGTAACATAGCTAGTAATTGCTTACTTGTTTTTCCCATTGAACTTATAAACTAAGGGTAACCTAGATATAAGCCGGGTACCATCACCCCTGGCTCTCAACCATGTCTATTGTAGTGAAACTTATTAAGCCTTTCGTCAGAGGCTTAGTAAGCGGATCTGTCAAATTTTTACTTGATCTCACATAGATAATTTTAATAATACCATCATATATCAATTGTCTCACAAACTCATGTCTTAGACTGATATGTCTAGACTTATAATTATAGAACACTTTTGTAAGCGTAACTTCACTATCACAATATATTAAAATGGGAGGCATTGGATTTGGCCAAATATCTATGTCTAATAACATAATTCTTATCCAATTAGCTTCATGTCCTACTAGAGCCAAAGCTATAAACTCAAACTCTATAGTAGAATGGGAAATACATGTCTGTTTCTTGGCTTGCCCAAGAAACATCCCCATTAGCAAGAGTGAAAATCCACCCATTTGTGGATTTATTATCTCCCACACTATTAATCTAACTCATATCAGAGTATCCCTTTAAGACACTAGAAATTTATCATAAATTAATCCCAAGCTACTAGTTCTCTTAAGGTAACCAAGTACCCTACTAATAGCTTTCCAATGATCAACGTTCGGACTGCTTGTGTATTTACTAAGTTTAGGAACTACAAAAGACATATCTGGTCCAGTGCAATGGATAGCATACATAACGCTACCAATAGCAATTGCATACTCTAGCTACACAGTAGCTCTATCAAAATTTTCTTTAAGTTTAACTCCACTATCAAAAGGAGTGTTCACCTTTTTAATCTCAAGGTGACTAAACTTATTTAATATAATGAGATTGATTCAACACAAACCCCCATTATTTCTTTTTACTTTGATACATTAGTATCTACTTCACTTAAGTCTTTCATCTCAAAAATGGAGGATAGATACTTTTTAATCTCATTTAGTCCAACCATGTTTGTACTAATGATCAACATATTATCAACATACAAACAGACTATCACTATATAGTCTATAGTGGTTTTGGAGTATAAGTACATGTCTACACAGTTATATTTAAACCCAAGTTTAAAATAGTTTCAAATCTCTTGTGCCACTTTTTTGGTTGCTTGTTTTAGACTGTAAAGAGATTTAACTTATTTACACACTTTAGCCTCATTTCTTGGAGCAACATACCCTTCGGGTTGTTCCATATATACTTCCTCATTCAAATTTTCATTCAAAAAGACTATCTTAACATCAATTTGATGAACAAAAAGATCGTAAAGAGAAGCTAGGGAAAAAAGAATTCTAATGGAAGTAACTCGTGCTACTAGTGCATAAGTGTCAAAATAGTCAATACCCTCTACTTGTCTAAACCCATTAGCTACTAATATTGCTTTAAAAGAAGAACCAGTACCTTTAGTATTATATGTTCTTCTAAATACCAATTATACCCTATGGGTTTAGAACTAGTAGCTAAATCTGTTAATACCCAAATATTATTTCCTAAGAATGAATCCATTTTATCATTTATAGCTTATTTCCATAAGCATCGTCTCTGGAAGCCATAGCTTACTTAAATGATTTCAGATCAATCTTAAGACTATATACATAGGGTATCTTATTTACGACCTCATTATTTGGTCCCCTTCAAACAAAAATAATAAGGATTGAAAAGAAATAAAGTCATTGTCCAAATTTTTCTCTTCTCTAGCTCTAGTTTCCTTCTAGGTCAGCTTGATTGTTCCGAAACACTAGGTTCCCCAACCTCAACAATAGACCTTATAGTACCTTTAGGCTCATTAAGCATAGGTGTAGTAACATTTTCAACATCAATCAGAAATTTGTTTTCAAAAAATTCCACATACCTTGACTTAGTTATTACATTAAATTCCAAATTAGGAAGCCTACAGGCTTTGCTATTAGCAGTGATAATACTATAGATAACATTGTCCAGTCACATGATGACAAGTTGCAATGTAGCTTTAATAAGTATGTGTACACTTAGCATGACATATGGTGTCCAATTATTGGTAGCGACATCCTACATAAGGCAATGCCCAACTCTTAAAAAGGTAACAAAAAACATACTCTCTTTAAACTAAAGAAATATTATTACTTTACTAAGACTCTGACATAAGCATTGGAGTGTCTCTAGGTATTACTCAGTCACCCCGTTTACTATTTTATTGACTTGTATGACTGAATGATTGATAGCTGAGGTGCCATGTCAGTACAGTCGGATTGAGATTTAACATTGGCACTGTCTGTAAGAACACCTAAAAATTTTAGTTTTAAGATTTTAAGAACCTTAAACTAATTTACTGAACAATATGGCATAGGATAGAATTGAAGCTAGAACACTTGAGTTAGACAACGGGGATAGGAATACCAGGATACTTAAGGATGGGTAGGGTGATGTAGTGGTAACCTCTGCTTATCAAGAGGCAGATGAGACCCCAAAGATACCGGACGCCTCGATCACATAGAGCTAATTTGTAAGGTTGATGGGGGTCATGGCGACCATATCAGAAAGGATAAACATCTCCCTATAAGGTGGAAAGAGGTCTCTGGTGGATCAAATATTCACTGACATATTGACCAATTAGGGGAAGTTATTTAAAGAGACAAATGAACCGGTAGAAGCTTCAAGGGCTAAGAAGGTGAAGTTAGGTATGGTCTCGCCTTATGACTCTCCACTTACCGACCAGGATGAATCTGAGAAGCATGATAAAGATGTAATTTTCCCTAACTTGGAATCACCATTTATAAATGACGTTCTAAACTGTCCAATTCCACATAGGGTGCGAATGCCCATATTAGAACTTTGTCACAGATTGACTGACCCAAATGACTTTTTTACTAGCTTTACTGACCTCATGCTCCTCTATAAGAAACCAAACTAGGTGATTTGCTGAGCATTTTCTTCGACCTTAAAGGAAATAGCTCGGAGATGGTTTTCTTGACTCCCAGTTCGGTCGATCTCCAATTTTGACCAGTTAGCATCATCCTTTAGAAGACACTTTATAGAAAACAAGAAGCAGTAGAACGATGTCTCGAACCTGCTAACAATTAAGTAGGGTGAGTGAGAATCATTGAAGGAGTTTATGGCCAGGTTTAACACTGGCGTAGTAGAGGTAAGGGATGCCAACCCCCAAGTGGTGATGGCAACTTTGAAAGCTAATATAAGGATTTCACAGTTTATATATGAGCTCAATAAGAGGACTCCCACCACAACAGAGCAAATGTTACAAATGGTAAAGAAGTATATCAATACGGAGGAGGAAGAAAAAAGGTTAGCAAATCAGTTCCAATATAGGACTCTCGCTCGACCTTCAAACACCATGACCCTCCAAGGTTGGATAGAAGGCTAAAAAGACCTTCAAGACCAAAGTATGACAACTATAAGGCTCTAAACAATCCCCTTTGAAAGCCTTTCCCTTCAATTCAGGATGACAGTAAGTATTGTACCTTCTACAGGGGTAATGGGCATACTACAGACGAGTGCTAGGACATTACAAAGAAGAAATTAAGTTCTTGATATGACAGAGTTACCTCAAAAATCACACCTAGAAGTCAAAGGGAATGAGAGATAGAACTGGGCAAAGTAGAAGTGGTAGAAAGGGAAGAAAGAATGAGAAGAAGAACTGGTCAGGGAGAAGATTGAAACTCAAAAGGGATGACTGCAAGACTAGGGGGGAAAAAATAGACCCCGCCGTTAGCACCATCTACACCAAATCATGTGGTTTGACAGCAAGGGGAACTTCTGCAAATGCAAGAAAGAGGTATGTAAAGCGACCAATTATGATAACGGAGGTTGGGAGGCAAAGTAGGGAGACTAGTGCGAACGAGAGTATAATGTTCACTAATGATGATATGTGCCAAGTAGAGATCCCCTATACATGTACTCTGGTTATTTCAAAAAACATAGGGGATTTAACATTAGAGGGATACTGATTAATAATTGGAGTTCTGCTAATGTGATATATTCCAAGTGTTTTGAACAGAGGGGATACTAAAAGACAAACTAAAACCACCAAAGGTGACCTTGGTGGGTTTTAATGGGGAGCCGATCCTAGTAGAAGAAATGATAAAACTACTAGTAAGGTTGGAAGATAGAGATAAGAGAAGGTTTGTGACAATGAATTTTTGTGTGGTCAATTTGAATTTAGCATACAATATAATATTGGGTCGATTGTTCTTCAACAAAGCTCAAGCCATTCCATCAACATGGCATATGTGTATAAAAGTTTTATTCCTGAGGGAGGTAAGAACAATAAGAAGAAGTCTGAAAATGACACGTCAGTGCTATATGTCATGTATGTAAGCTAAACATGTAAAGCTCCTCTCTACAGCTGACCCTAGAGATCCCCAGTCAGGAAAAATATGTAAGAGGCAAGAGAAAATGAAGGATATCAGCAAAGTCAGTCCAGTCCAATTATTTAAGGATGACCCGTCCAATGTTGTATCGGTGGGAACATAAATTGATCCCTATATATTTGCATGGAAAGAAGAGGATATGCTTGGGATTAATCCGAAGTGATATGCCATCATTTGAATATTGATTAAACAATGAAACTGATAAGCCAGTAGAAATGGAACTTTGCACCAAACAAACAACAAACTATTAATGATAAGGTCAAAAAATTACTCATTGCGAGATTTATCAGGGAGGTTCATTACCTAGACTGATTAGCTAACATGGTTATAATGAACAAGAAAAATGGGAAATAGATAATGTGTGTTGATTTCCCAAAATTTAAACAAAGCCTACCCGAAGGATAATTTCCCGCACCTAATAATTGATCGATCGGTAGATAGTTCTTCTGGAAATGTATTGTTAAGCTTCATGGAAGGCTTACTCGGGCTATAACCAAATACAGATGGCAAAGAATGATCAGGATAAGACGTCTTTCATTACGGAAATAGGTTTGTATTGATACAAGGTTATGCTCTTTGGTTTCAAGATTGCTAGGGCGACCTACCAATGACTAGTACACAAAATCTTCAAAAATCAAGTTGGGAAGAACGTGGAAATATATATTGATGATATGTTAGTGAAGAGTACAACTGTGGATAGCCATATGAAAGATCCTAGGGAAGCATTCGAATCCTAAACATGCATAGTATGAAGTTGGACCCTCCTAAGTGAATGTTTGGGATCCCTCCAAAAATTTTTTAGGGTACATCATCACCACTAGGGGAATAGAGGCTAACCGCGATCATTGGTATAGAAAGTCCAAAGAATGTGAAAGATGTTAAGCAATTGGTTAGTCGAATCATTGCCTGTCCCGATTCATGTCCAAGTCAGCCGATCGAAGATTTCCATTCTTTGGCATATATATTGAAGAAGTCTTTTGAATGAACGGAGGAATGTGAGACATCTTTCTAAGAACTAAAGGTTTATCTTTCTAGGGTTCCTATCATGGGAAGGCCAATTCCAGGTGAAGTGTTGATTTTGTACCTGGGCATGTCAGAAGTGGCAGTTAATTCAATTTTGGTAAAGGAAGATCAGGGGGTAAAACAGTCAATCTACTATGTCAACCATATCTTGTAGGGACTTGAAATCAGATATCCACATATTGAAAAAGTGGCATTCTTTATACTATTTTCCTCTCAGAGAATACGATCATATTTCCAAGCTATTAAGCTCCGAACCACTTAACCATTGAGAAAAGTGCTACACCAACCCAACACTTCAAGTAAGTTGTTAATGATTGATAAAGTTAGGAGAATTTGACATCAAGTACACACCACGCAAAGCTATAAAAGCCCAGGCATTGGCAGATTTTGTAATAGACTATACGAAGCTAGTTTAAGGGAATGAAGAAGAAAACACTCCTACCAGCCTGACTACATTACCTTATCGTAGCGCATGGGGCTTACATGTGGATGGATCCCGTAACAAGTCGGATAATAGGGCAGGAGTTGTATGAAAGAGTCATGAGGGCATAGCTCTGCATTGTGCATTAAGGTTAGATTTCCCAATCTTTAATAATGCAGCAGAGTGTAAAGCTTTGATTACAGGTCTGTAATTGGCAAGGAAGATAGCTTAAGATGTATAATGACTCCTAACTGGTGGTCAACTAAATTTGGGGGGAGTATTTTGTTAAGGAAGCTATCATGGCTCAATATTTGCAAAAGGTGATGACTTTATGGGGCTAGTTTGCCAAGGTCAGTGTAGAGTTGATACCCTAGCAAGAAAATTTCAAAGCAGACACCTAGTCTCATTTAGTAGGGATGAACTATTGGGTGAAACAAATTGTAGTTTTCACAGAGATGCTCAAAAGGCCAAGGTATGAAGGATATTAAATAATGAATAATGAAGCCATACTGGTCGATTAGATGACCTCTTATAGCCAAGTTTTTAATAAGTGGGCATCCTGCTAGAAGATAGGGGCGAAGCCAGAATGGTGCAAAGGCATTTCGCCAAGTATACACTATTGGACAGATAATTGCACTGTTGATCAACCACTATGTTGTACCACAAATCTTTGTCTCAATCTGAGGAGCCGTATGTTTTGGAGAAAGTGCACTTAAAGGTATGTAAGTCACACACTGGAGCTTGGGCCTTATCCAGCAAGATACTAATAGCCAGTTATTATTAACCAAACACTGTTAAATGACTCAAAAGAGTAGGTCAAGAATAGTGATAGCTACCAATGATCTGCTTGGGTACTTAGAAAAACAGCCACTCGGCTCTCTACTATTGTTAACACATGACCTTTTACAAAGTAGGGGTTGGATATTCTGGGATCAGAAGAAGTTCCTGTTTGTGATAGTCGATTACTTCACCAAGTATGTTGAAGTTAAGCCAATTTACAGTATCACTTCAAAAACAATGAAAAATTTCCTATGGAGAACATAGGATGTCGCTTTGGCATACCCAAGGTCACCATGATAAATTACAGGAAGCAATTCAATTGCAAGGCTACAAGAGATTGGTATAGAGAGTTCGGGATAGACATTAGGTTTCCTGCAAAGCAATGGAAAGGCTGAAAGTATGAACAAGATGATCACTGAAGGATTGACCAAAAAGCTCGACTGAGAAAAAATGGATTAAGAAGAGAAGCTACAGTAGTAATTATGTCAATGTGGACAACGTCCAAGGCTTTAACTGGGGAAACGCCGTTCAGTTTGGCTTATGAGATTGAGGTGGTTATCCTTGTTGAGATCGGCTTACCATTGTTGCAAATAGAACATTTTCATGAGCAGGATAATGAAGAAAGTCTTTGAAATAGCCTTGAGCTGATGAAGAAGTACAAGACAAAGCGAGAAACAAGATAATAAGGTATAGACAGAAAACTGAACAGTACTTCATTACTTGAGTTAAGGAGCATCCTTTTAAGGTAGGCAATCTTATGATACACCATAACCAGTTTGGAGCTAAGGATGGTTCAGAGGGAAAGTTCAAGAAAGGTTAGTAAGGATATACCAGATCACCCACATCGTCAGACAAAGTACATACTTGTTGAGAGATGAATATCAACATGTGATACCACACACATGGAACGCCCAGCATCTGAAGAAGTTTATGTGTAACAAATATGTTGTGCACTTTCAATTTCATATTTCTCATTATCTAATAAAAATTAATTCCGCTTACACCATGTGGTGACTTTTACCTTTGTATTATGTAGAAACTATTGCTTATAATTTTAAAGTCATGAAGATAGGTACCCATTCAAGCTTCAAATGTTGGCCAAGTGAAATAATAAACAGCTTTTCAGCTAGACAGTCCTAGGGAGGAATGGCATCCAATATGTTCCCCTTCACGACTTTAAAGGTCCTGGTAAAATACCCGACCCTGAAGAGAGGCATAAGTAGCTATTCAACTCTCCTATTTTTTCAAACGAGGGCCCCTTAGATACTAAATCACCAAAGGTTCATAGTTTTAACCCTACCTAAAGAGAGATCTTAAGGAGATGACACGTAGCTAGAATGCCTATAGTCACACTTGGGAATAGTACAGGCTGAAAGGCCGGTGCCTAGGCAAAGCACCCAAACAAGACAAATGGCAACAAAGCCAAAATATTGACAAACAACCTTGGTTTTCAAACATAATCACTCAAAGCAAAGCTAAACTCAAACCATGGGCTAAAAGTTAATGCCTAAATAGAGGGGAATTTCCACTACCACAGTGCCAACAAAATCGGTTACAAGCTAACACTTTGATTAAAGAAATATCAACAGGTAAATTGCAAGCACAGGTAAAGACAAAATGGAAAAGCATGTCATAAAGGTTTGCAATATACATATGTAATACATAAAATAACAGTCTCGTATGGGGAGCCTCCAATGCAACAAAAAGTAGATAAACATACTAATGTTCATAGTTCTAATTGAAGGATGCAAAGTACAAAAATAAGAACCTAAATGGGGCTAACACGTCAAAGCTACTTGTTTTCCCTCAAGCACTTCATATGGTCCACTAGACAACTTGGGTACTCAACTTTGAATCTATTGCGAAGGATTAGCCATGCCATCTCGTAATAGTTCTAGGCCTGGTCCATTAGCTTATCTTGATACTCTTAAGACCCCTTATACACTGTGACGGCATCCTGATAGACAGAGGCAAAATGGCATTAGAAGCAGCTAATGCAATCTCAACATCTTTTAGCTTTGATTTGGCCTTCTTCTATGTCAACTTCATTTTCTCTATAGTAGTCGTAACTTTTCCTTCGAGTTGCTTCACCTGCTTGTCCTACTTATCAGAATCAATATGCTTGGCAACTAATTACCTAGCAAGTTGATCTGCACATTTCTGACTCTAAGTGAGAGAATCTTGCACCTGTGTGTATGCACCTGTGATCCATTGGTCACTTTATTTTTATTTTTTTTATGGAAAAAAAAAAAAACTATAGAGCAAAACACATGAGATATACATGTGGTTCCATATATTACAAGTTATGCAAGCCAAACAAGGACAAATTAAAATACAATTTCAAATACCTGGATGATCGAGTTCATCCCAAGGGTAGTCTTTGGCAAGGCAAAGTTTACCCTTTCCCTATCACTTGGAAGCGAGATACCTCGCAACAGAGTGTATGGAGTAAAGGGGAGATCAGCCATAACGCTATCCTCTGAACATCCTAAGATATCCCAAGGCTTGACCATGGGTGAGGGAACATGTCTAAGAGTGCTGCTTGATCTACTATGTCTAAGCTGATCTTAGATGCTCAGATGTGTTTTCCTTGTTTGTCTCGACCCAAAGATGTACTAAAAGGGCTACCTCCAGCTACATGCTCAAGAGTTATTTCTCTAAAATTAGGGAGGGGTACTTCGAAGCATGACGAGAAGCACAAAAAAAGGGTGGTGGATTCCTATATGTCAGTATGAGAGGTCTCGGTCCTTTTCTTTCGCTCCTGTTTTCTTCTTTTAGCAGCTAACATCCTTGCCTCATCCTCTTTAGTCCTGATATCCGTATCTACAAAGAAACATAGAAAGTGAAAACATATATATATATATATATAAATTCATTCAAGAATGCATTTTTATAAAGTCACAAACCACATGATTCGATAAATAACCCAACGGCCATAAGGTGAGGACCATCAATGTAATGCAATACATTTAAATGTTTTGAAGATTGGTCATCATAGTAACATTGGATCTTCCTTAAGTGAATGGATTGATCATGGGTAAGGTCATGTAATCAACTTAAACCGAAGTGGAGGACCCCCTACCCATACTTCAATCTTGTAGGGTGGATTATTCTTAAAAAGAAAAATCTTAGTTGCCATTTCTTGTCATTCTCCAAGGCTTTATCAACTAACTTCTTTCTACCCTGGAAGAACACCCATCCACCAGTTTAGCCCTTAATTTTGAAATAACTACAAAATAAAGGAATAAAAGTAGGTACCTCTACAACATGTGACAGACTAATATACCTGAGCAGAAACCTCATAGTGTTCGGCAAAAATTTAGTTTGACATATTCCTAAAAATTTTCACAATTCTACTATGAAAGAGTGGAAAGTATAACGAAGCCCTGCCTTCACCTGTTTCTCGTAAATGTACACACATTGGTAATAGGTTTGAAAAGGGCACATTAAATAGAATGATAGGTTCATGAAACTCTTGATTGAGTAGAGACTGGTAATCTCTACTTGAAGACCCATCATTGCTAAGGTCATCTCACGACTTAGAACTAGTCATATTCATATAAACTCTACCTAGCAAAAAACTTGAATGGACGCCTGTCATCTTGCCTTTACCTTTCTTATGCCCAAAACGACCTGACCTTTGTGTAATAACCTTTATAACATGGTTATGATCACTTATTATCTTATCGAACAAACTAGCTTTTACCTTTGGAATTTGGATAAATGCATTTCCAGAAACAGCCAAGGGATGCCCACGTGTGGGTGCCTAAGGACCGATTCGCCAAATATGGATGGGGTAATGGATTGATCAGCCAAGGTGTGCCAACGGACCAATCGACTAAGCTCGGTTGTAGTTTTCTCCTCTTTAGATTAGTTTTGGTTTTTCGATTAGCTTAGCAAATGGTTAGGCTTTTCAAAGAGATAGGGAATATGAGAACAGTGACTAATCGACCAGTATAGGTAGTGAAGTGTAGCGTGATCGATCAGCCACGAAGTTTGAAGGTGGGTGAAAAGATTGAGATTCACCTTGGGAGTGTTTAAGGTTTAAGGTAATGAGGATTAGGAAGAAAACCAATTGAAAGTAATGGGTTTTTTATAGGCAAAAAGATTGAGATTCACCTTGGGAGTGTTTGAGGTTTAAAGGTAATAAGGATTGGAAGAAAATCAACTGAAAGTAATGGGCTTTTTGTAGGAAAAAGATTGAGAGTTGCCTTTGGGAGGTGCTCAAGTTTACTTCGTCCCATCCGAGGAAAGAAATTTCTGATTGGGTTAGGCCCTTGAGTTCAATGTTTCTTAGAAAAATTTACTTCCTAACATCTACATGTTCAATTCATTCAAATACAAATGTATAGAGTAAAGCAAAAGGGCATACCTGCAAAATAGAAAGTGGAAAGCTTGTGGACTTATGAGAAGTTTCATACATTATAAATGATGGCTCCTTTAAATTTCCTCCTTTTGCTTAAGCATAGTTCTCAAAGTACAACAGGCAAGTTTGGTCAGGCTCAAAGTTGGACTACTTGAAAGTAAGTAACAATCTTCAACAGTCCAAGTCTGGTATTCCTTGGACTACATTTTGTAGGGACTAATGATAATACCATATGTAACATTGTCCAGTCACATGATGACACATGGCAATGTAGCACTAATAACTATGTGTACACTTAGCATGACATATAACATCCAGTAATTAGCTACGACATACTATATAAGGCAATGCACAACTCCCAAAAAGGTAACAAAAAACTTACTCTCTTTAGACTGGAGAATTATTATTACTTTACTAAGACTCTGACATAAGCATTGGAGTGTCTCCTGGTATTACCTGTTCACCCTATTTACTATTTTACAGACTTCCACGATTGAAGGATTGATAGCTGAGGTGCTATGTCAGTTTGGTCAGATTAAGATTTAACAAGTAGCATATCCAACAAATACACTTGTAATAGCTCTAGCCCCCAACTTAGTCCTCCTAGGATCAAGAGCTCAAAAATAAGCAACACTGCTGCCACATTTTAAAATAATCTAGGTTAGGCTTTTTGCCTTTCCATATTTCATAAGGACTAGTTTTCACAACTATACTATAAATCCTAATTAAAATATGGCAAGTAATTAAAAGTGCTCCACCACAAATTATTTAGCAAATTAGCATGGTTTAACATACAATTAATCATATCATGAAATGTACAGTTTTATCTTTCAGCTACACCACTTTCTTGTGGTGTATATGCAACACTTGTTTGATGTGTAATGTCATTTTCTTCACAAAATACATCAAACTCATATAAACAATATTTCATGCCTCTATCAGAACGTAGAATTTTAATTTTCTTCTTAAGTTGGCTTTCTACTTTTGATTTATATTTTTTAAATGATCTAAATGCTTCATCTTTTGTGATTCAATTCATAAATATTATTATGTATTAAATCTAACAATTATGATTCTCTTTGTACACTTGAAAATGGTTTTCTCACAATTTTTTATTTAACTCATACTTCACATTTGTCAAGTCCATCATTACCAATATCTATTAATCTCACTACATATATATCTTTCAAATTCTTTGCACTGACATGTCCTAATCGACTATTCCATGAAGAAGTTGAACAAGTCATATAAGTAGAAACATAATTGATATTATTGATTGACATCTTGTACATTCCATTATAAGCATATCTTTTTCCAACAAAGACACTATTCTTGGTAAGAATGACTTTGTCAAATTCAACAAAAATTTTAAAACCTTTTCTATCCATTTGGACTTCCTGCCCAACAACCTCTTCAAATGTTTTTAACATAACACGGTTGTTGTAATTATAAACAGTAGCTCCAGAGTCCAACCACTAACATGATAGCTCACTTGCTATATGAATCTCTGAAATCATTGTCATATCTAGACTAAGATCCAAGACCATGGCAACAAGGTTCTCCTCAACCATGTTAGCCGAGCCTGATCCACTCTTGCGATGTTGGCATTCCCTGGCATAATGTCCTGTTTCTTCACAAACATGACGCTTGCCTTTTCTTTTATTAAGATTAGGCTTAGATTTTTGTCTGGATTTCTTAAAATTATCATTGTTCTTTTTAATACCAAGTCTTTTCCTTTTTGATGATCCTGTGTCCACATAGTTAACACTAGACTGATCTTGGATCAAATTCTTAGCATGACATTTTCGGGCCTCCTCCTCAATATGTAGATATTTCTGAATTTGATCAAGGAAAAGTCCTCAAATTTGAGCATTAACTATTTGCCAAAATGCTTCCAAGTTGAAGGTAAATTTGCAATTAGCGCTCTAACTTGAAAGGTTTTAGGCAAGACAATTTTAAGGACCCTCAGTTGTTGACAATAACCTGGAGCTCATGCACTTGCTTTAAAATAGACATATTATCAATCATTTTAAAATCTAAGTATTTAGAAATTAAATACTTGTTTGTACCTTCCTTCTTGGCTTTGTACTCAAACTCCAAAGCTTCCCATATCTCGCTAGGCGATTATATGTTTGTGTCGAAATCATACAAATGATCCGAGAGCTTGTTGAGGATGTGACCACAAGCAAGCTTCTCATCTTCAGCCTTTTCCTCCTTTCCTCCTTCAATGATTCAATCACAACAAGAATTGGTTGTTAGAATTTAACAAGTTTGGGATCAGAGATTAGGACCCAACACATATGAAATTTTCAGCATCATTAGCAAGAATTTCATCTTGTCTTGCCAGCAGCTGAAATTGTTTCCATAAAAACAATCCAACTTGACGAAGTCCAGGTTCATGATTTTGAATGGCTCTGAATCCATCATGACGATTGAAACCTTAAGATTGTTAATTTGGCAGCTACAAAATATAATGAACTCAGAAAATTGGACAAGGAATGACACAGGGTTGTCCCTGTCCTTAAGGTTTCTATTGCCCCTATTGTAAAGGTTTGCTAAAGATTACAAACAATACACCTTCAGGATATATGTTAAGCTTTAGGACAAATAATTTTGTTGTGATAGCAATCACAAAAAAAATTCTCAGAAAGCTTATGTGTAGAGGTTAATTTTAAAAGAGAAAAGAAAAAGATGTATATATATCAATGTAGAGACTTCTCATATTTATTAAAAAAAAAAAAAAATCAATTACAGATTTAAGTTTGCAATCATTTTGAGAATAATAACTGATCTCAATCATTATTCATATGGATTCATAACACCTAAAATGAATTCATACCAGCTAAAATGAATTCATAACCACTTAATTAAATTCATAACTACTGAAATGATATTATAATCGCTGAAATGAATTCATAATCGCTGAAATAAATTCATAACTGCTAAAATTAATTCATAATTTTTACATGAATTCAAAGAGATTAGTTTTACAAACAACTATGCACCTCTTCATATACTTCACCTTGAGCATAATTAAAGCACCCCATTAAAGGTGCATTTCAATAAAGAGGCTAGTTAGTTCTTCTTTAAACGAGATACCTCCTTGGCGGTAAATCTCTCTTTTACTCTTATTTCATGTGAAGGTGGTAGTGGAGATTTCTATTTTCTTTTGGCAAGCTAAGTCACTTGTGGTAATAGAAATTCAACTCCTTGGTAAGTGGTACTTGCAGCAAACTCCTTTTTCTCGTTTATTTCATGTTAGGACGGTGGTAAATGGTTTGAAAAGTGTTGGCTGAATGGTTAATTGGGCGACTATGGTGTTGGCTAAATGATTGCTTAAATGAATAAAAGGTATGGTTTTCTATACTTAATAAAAGTGTTTTAGTGCAAAAGGAATGTTTGGTAATTGTGTGGGAGGAAAGCTATAATAAGGGATTGAAGCTAAAAATATCAAGATGTTGTCCTGTTTTAGTAGCAACTTGGCCGCCAATTCCTTCTTCATGGCCGACTGTAACTGAATTAAAAGAAAAGGTTTATATCTCTTTAGGGTCACGACAATAAGGATGGATGGATGTAGAAAATCCCCTTGTGCTGTGAGCCCTATATAAGGTTGGTATGTTAGAATCTAGTTAGGTAATTAGTTAAACTTCAATTAAGTTAAGCTATATGCTTGTATGTTATTTAAAAAGTTTAAGTATGGAACACTAGAGTAAAGACTTTTAATCCAACAGCATACATATAATGAGTTAAGAGAATTAAATATAGCTTTTGAGTGTTTTATTAGTTCAATTATTATAGGTAAATCAAATTATGGATAATTAGTAAGTTAAGTTAAGGAATATATGAATCTAGATTAAAGGAGTGAAAAAAAAATTTTAAAAATAGTAATAATAATAATAGGAATTAGAAAAGAGGGGATTAAAAACTTAATGATATTTAAAATGAGAATAGATAGTTTTAGCTCTTGATTAACTTTAGATAATTAAAGTAAGTTTAATTCAATGATAAGAATGTAAGTAATTTATGGAGTTATGAGGTTATACTTATTTTATTGGAAAGTGTATAAGTATATGAACTCCAAATTTATATGTAGGGAGGAAATATGCATTTTATATATTGAACAAATGTCTTAGATAGATGTTATTGTACATATCGAATCTGATTTACATAAATATCTTTAAAAATAGTGAGTTAAAAATCACAGAATTAATTATGAAATAATTATTTTAAATGATATATGAATTGATGATTTTCAATTCCAAATCGGGTCGAGGATATTCCGACACCTTCGCAGACTAGACAAACTGAAAAACCACGTCCTTTGAGCTTTGTGAATGAATTACGTACACTTTGGCTACCAGATTATTATGTGCAATTGTATAGGTATTTGAATCGATGTGTTATATGGAAAAATGATTTATTTGAATTATGTTTGTTTGATATTGCTTGTGATTAATAAGGACCAACAAAGTGAATTTTTCTAAAAAACAATTTTATTTCTGAAATTAAGATCCAAGTGCACCAAGGAATATTCTGATTTGAAATCCTGAGATATTCCAATTCTAATAAGTACTTTTTTTTTTTTTAATTTGAGTACTCAACCCCAGTGGGATGGATTATGTAGAGAGATTAATTTATTGTGCCTAGTCTAAATGCCCAGTAGGGGGTGATACTGTTGTAAGGGGCTGAGTTACTCATTGGCCCTTTGTTTGCTTGTATGCTTGGATTGCTTTGTATGATTTAGTTGTTATGTTGAAAAGTGTGAATATATGAATCATGATTGTATGAGAATGATAAGTACGTATGTGTACCATTAAATTTAGACATGAGATTGATCAGTGTTATATGTGGTATGATGCTGGTACCCTCAGGGTATGTGGTTTGCTTGCTGAGTACTTATGACTCACTATTTTCTTTGTTGTTTTTTTTTTTTTTTTTAGTTTCAGGAAAATACCGTTAGTCCGTATCAGAATTTGTTACCTCCCGACACTACTATGGCAAGTTATATCTTAGAAATCGCACACTTAAGATTTAAAGGACGACACTTGAAGTCACTTTAGGTGGTTTGCATTGTGGTTATATATTTATATTGAGTTAACCATGGTGATTTCATATTTTGTTAGGAGCAGAGCTACTCTATATTTTCTGATATTATGGGTTATGGTTGACATTGTGAACAGGCTATTTGTATGTATTATTGGGCAAGTTCCACTTCATAAGGAACTCCTACCAAATTTTCAGTAAATGTTTTATGTTTAATAATAGAGTCATGATTTTATTTTAATTCAGTCACAATTTATTAGTCTTAAATGTCATTTCTTTTCTTTTTTTTTGTCAAGGATGCACAATACTTAAGTATTTATGGTTACGGGATATGGTTATCCATGCCTCCAGCCAGTCATACTTTTATTTGAGAGTGTGACAAGTTGGTATCAAGCATGGTTAGAGGTCCGTGACTACAAGTACAAGATATTGTTGCTTTGTTCACGTACGTAACCCAAGACGTATGTGGACATAATGATGCATTCTAATTCATCTTGAAACTTCAAGTTACAATTTATTCAAGGCACTGTCTTTTTACTTTATCTTATTAATGTATATTAAAATTTTATGTATTTGTTCTAGATATAATGTGTAGTAGTGGCCGTGTTACTGGTCAAGAGAGACAGCAAGAGGCTAGCTCTGATCAAGGATCTACGGGTCCCCAGACACCGGTGGTTAGAGGTGGGGGTTGACAAGGATGCGGTAGAGGCAGAGGCCGAGGCAGGGCTGCTAAACCAGTCCAGGCGATAGCTCCTGAACCTAATATGGAGCGGTTGGTGCAGGAATGAGATCATGTACAGAGAACTGTTAGTGATTTAGTTGGGATTTTGGCCTAACAGCATTAGGCTCAACAATAGTAACCAGTATCTCTTCCTAGTTCAGCCTTAGTAAGAGGCAAACCCTCATGTTCCAGATCAGCAAAATCGGGGGGTATTTGTGACACTTCATGACTTTAGAAAGATGTAGTCGCCGAGATTTTCTGGGGTGGACCCAGCTCAGAATCCTTGTGCTTTCTTGAAGGAGTCAGATAGACTGTGTATAGCTTTGGGATGTGATCCCGTTCGTGCAGTTAAGTTGGTTAGCTATTAATTATATGATGTAGCTTATGATTGGTACAAGATATTGGTACAACGGCGGATTGAGCCTACTCCACTAGCTTGGCCAGAGTTCAGTAGAGCTTTTATGGATCGGTTTTTACTTAAAAGTGTGTAAGCTAAGCATGCTTGAGATTTTGAGCGATTAGTTCAGACAGAGAGTATGTCAGTGGCAGAGTATGAGACCCAATTTACTAGATGTCTTCGTTTTGCCCCACATCTTGTAGCTACGGAGCAGATGCAAGTGAAAAGATTTGTGCATGGTTTGAAGGATTATTTATTCAGATCAGTGTTTGTGTTGGACACTACTACTTACATTCAAGCGGTGGATCCTGCTTACCGATTAGAAACTAGGCTGGTAAAAAGATTGTCGAAACATGAGATTCATAAAAAGGCAAGATAGGAGGGTCCTTCGACCTCCAAAGCTAGCAGTTCATGTAGACCTAAGGGTGAATCTACCTCTGGGAAGGGTTCATTCAAAGGAAGTTTTCAGCCGGGTAGAAGTCAGATGAGGCTGAGTTTATGAGCTCAGTTGCAGGGAGGGTCATCTAGCAGACCCCGACCATATGAGTTTCCTGTATGTTCTAATTGTGGTAATAGGCATACTGGATGGTGTAGATTGGGGACAGGTGCGTGTTTTAAATGCGGAGTGATGGATCATTGTATTAAAGACTATCCATTATTGAGGGGACAGGTGCGTGTTTTAAATTCAGAGTGATGGATCATTGTATTAAAGACTATCCGTTATTGAGGAGTCAATCTACTTCAACTGGAACATCTTCATCAGTTCAGGATGGACTTCCATTACCTGCAATACCTAGGAGGCCTCCAGGAGTACATGGTGGTTTTTCTAAGGGTTCTTCATCAACAGGTAAAGGTTAGGCCTGAGTTTATGCTTTGACTACTCAGGATGCATAGGCTTCTAATATTGTGGTAGCAAGTAATTTATTTGTTTGTTCAATTGGTGCTAAAGTACTATTTTATCCTGGAGCTACATACTCTTTCATATCGTCATATTTTGCTTCTTTTGTGAAAAGGGTATCTGAGCCTCTTTAAATCCCTTTAGCAGTTTTAACTTCGTTGGGGGAAACTATTCTAGCAGACTGGTATATACCTTCATGTAAGGTTCTTGTGGGTGATGATATTTATTTGGCGGATTTAATCATACTGAATATGTTAAAGTATGATGTGATTTTAGGCATGGATTGGTTGTCTAATATCATGTCGTGACGAGAGTGTTAAGTTCAGTATTCCTATAAAGCTGACTTTTATTTTCCAATGGAATCGGAGTGAAGTTCTTCGTAATCTGATTTCAACTATTTAGCCGAGACGACTTATTAGGAAGAAGCATCAAGCCTATTTAGCTTTTGTCAAGGATACTCAGTTAGAGTATCCTCCTTTAGAATCATATTCTAGTGGTGAGGGAGTTTCCTGAATGTATTTCCTGAAGAGCTACCTGAGCTTCCTCCCAATCAAGAGATTGAGTTCAGCATTAAGTTATTACCCAGTAGTCAACCAATTTCTACTTCCCTCTATAGGATGGCTCCTAGCGAGCTAAAGGAGCTTAAAGTGTAATTGCAAGATTTGCTAGATAAGGGATTCATTCGTCCCAGTTCACCTCCTTAGGGTGCTCCTACTTTGTTTATTAAAAAGAAGGATGGCTCGTTTAGACTGTATATTGATTATCAGCAGTTGAATAAGGTCACTAGTTAAAAAAAAGTATCCTCTCCCTAAGATTGATGACTTATTTGATCAGTTGCAGGGAGCTCAGTGTTTTTCCAAGATTGACCTTCGTTCGAGATATCACCAACTCCGAATTAAGAAGGAAGATATTTTGAAGACTACTTTCGTACTCGGTATAGACATTACAAATTTTTAGTTATGTCTTTTAGGCTTAATAATAATCTTGTAGCATTCATGGATTTGATGAATTAGGTGTTTAAGTCTTTCTTGGATCAGTTTGTTATTGTTTTCATTGAGGACATCCTGGTATACTCTCGAAATAAGGAGGAACATGAGCAGCATCTTCGTATTGTATTGCAAACACTTAGGGAAAATAAACTTTACTGCTAAGTACTCTAAGTGTGAATTTTAGCTGAATCATGTGACTTTTCTCGAACACGTGATTTCCAAGGAAGGAATTCGTTTTGATCCTAAAAACATAGAAACAGTTCAGAATTGGCCCTCACCAACAATTATTTCTGAAATTTGAAGTTTTTCTAGGGTTTGGCTGGTTATTATAGGAGGTTCTTTGAGAATTTCTCTTGTATTGTGGCTACTTTGACTCAATTAACTCAGAAAGGAGACAAGTTTATGTGGTCTGAGGCTTATGAAAAAAGCTTTCAAAGGTTAAAAACTTGTTTGACCTCAACTCCTATTCTTGCACTTCCTTCTAGTACGAGTAAGTATACTGTATTTTGTGATGCTTCTCGTATTGGACTTAGGTTGTGTTTTGATGCAGGATGGAAAAGTTGTGGCATATGCTTCGAGACAATTGAAAAAGCATGAGATGAACTACCCTACCCATGATCTTGAAATGGCAACAGTAATTTTTGCATTAAAAATATAGAGACATTACTTGTATGGTGAGACTTTTGAGATTTTTACATATCACAAAAGTCTTAATATATCTTTAATCAAAAGAAGCTGAGTTTGAGACAGCATAGATGGATTGAATTACTGGAAGATTATGATTGTTCAATTTCTTATCATCTAGGTAAAGCAAATGTGGTCACCAATGCTCTAAGTAGAAAGTATATGGTTAGTTTATCCTATTTGACAGTTGTTCATAGTCAGATAGTGAAAGATTTACAATGATGTATGGCTGATGGAGTTAGGTTTGAGGTGTCTCCTCAGGGAATATTGCTAGCTTATATTCAAGTGAAGTCTACCTTTGTTGAATCGATAAAGGCAACACAAGCAGCTTGATCCAGAGGTGATTGCTAAGAAAACTAAATGTAATGAAGGAATTATTAGTGATTTCAGGGTAGATAGTGAAGGAGTACTAAGGTATAATGATTGGATTGTTATGCCACCTGATTTGGAGTTGAGAAGAAAGATTCTTGAAGCAGCTCATTGTTCATCATATGTCATGCATCCTGGTTCTTCTAAAATGTATCAAGACTTGAGAAAAAAATTTAGTAGGAAGGTATGAAGAAAGATGTTGTTAATTTTGTTTTTAGATATCTTGTTTGCCAACAGGTGAAAGCCGAAATATCAGAGGCCTATAGGGATGTTACAAATGCTGGACATTCCAGAGTAGGAAGTCGGAAAAGGTTACTATGGACTTTTTATCAAGACTTCCTAAGACTCTTAGGAGTTTTGATTTTATTTAGGTGATTGTAGATTGTTTAACAAAGTCCGCACATTTTCTTTTGGTGAAGACTATTTTCTCAGCACATCAGTATACAAAATTGTATTTGGATGAGATTGTTTCATTACATGGAGTACCTAGTTTCTATTATTTATGATCAGGGAGCTCAATTTACTGCTACATTTTGAAAATCTTTTTAGGAGGCTCTTGGTACTCAAGTTATTGTTTAGTACAACTTTTCATCCTCAAACTAATGGGCAATCTAAGAGAACTATACATTCCTTAGAGGACATGTCACGAGCCTGTGTTATGGATTTTGAAGGTAGTTGGGATTAGCTTATAATGGAGTTTGCTTATAATAACAGCTATTATAGTAGCATTCGGATGGCACCATTTGAAGCATTTTATGGTAGGAAGTGTTGATCTCTAGTTGGATGGTTTGAGACAGGCGAACATCAGTTGTTGCGGTCAGAATTGATTAAGGATGCTGTGTAGAAGGTTCAGGTGATTTGTGATAGATTACAGACAGCTCAAAGCCGACAGAAGTCGTATGCTGATAACCGTAGAAGACTGTTAGAATTTGAAATAGGTGACCACGTGTTTCTGAAGGTTTCTCCATTTAAGGGCACTATGAGATTCTGTAAAAAGGAAAAACTGAGTCCGAGATTCATAAGACCCTTTCAGATCCTAGACAGGGTTGGAATAGTGGCATACAGGCTAGCATTATCCCCAAATTTGGATAGGGGTGCATCTAGTATTTTATTTATCAATGCTTTGAAAGTATTTGTTAGATGAATCACATATTTTACAAATTCATGAGGTGCAAGTAGACAAGGATCTGATGTATGAAGAGCAACTAGTAGAAATCATCGATAAACAAGTTTGTAAACTTCAACTAAAGGTTATTCCTTTGGTAAAAGTTATATGGCAACATCATGAAAAACAGGAAACAATGATATTTGTATTTGTTCAAATAATTCAGGTACATAACATACTCTTACAATCCTTTGTCTAAAATTCAAGACAAATTTCTTTTAAAGGGGGAATATTGTGATAACCCTGACAATTTAACATACATATTGGAATGTTGTACGTAACCTATGTCATTAGGTAAATAAAAAGTAACTTAAAATTTAAAAATTTAAGTGAATGAAAGCTAGAGTGTATATATATATATATACTCACATGAAAAAAAAAAAGAATTATAAAAGGATTGCTATCATATGGTAAATCAAATCAAAGTAGAGTTTATTTCATTTAGAGTGTATTATAGTGTATTTTTGGGCTTTTAAAGTCTTAAAGCTTCTAAAAGCTGAAGCTAGAAAAATAAATTTTTTTTAAATAGAAAACATGGAAAGCTCAAATAAATTTTAATAAATATTTTATTTAGACAAATACAACTATAATATTTGTCAAAATAATATTTTTAGTAATTTTAATACTCAATATCATTTTAAAAAAAATAAAATCAAACGATAATTTTATATCATATAGCGCTTTACGTTAACTCATCCAAATAATTTTTCAACAGCTATTTCAAATATATATTTACATAGCTTAACCAAACAGACCTTATATATACCTTTTGTTTTATCAAACAACTTATGGATTTATTTTCTTTATAAATTTCAAAACATTTTTCTCTCTCTAAGCATGAGTGTCGCTATAACAAGATTTGTACTCAATTTTATGTGAGGCGGTTGTCGATTTCTTAAAACATTAGTCCTTTCTTCTGTGATGAACACAACAGAAAGATGATTGTAACATGAGAGAAGCAAGGAGGTCAACCTATGTCAAATATACAACAAGAGTTCTGTCAATGTAATGTGATTGGACCCTCGTGTGGACCGACATAAACATCTTAGCAGATAGAAGGACAAAAAAAACAACAGAATAAGGTGATTCCCATAATAGAGACAAGCAAAATAGGAACAACCTAAAAATGGGTGCTACGTAGTTAAGATGACAATAAACCCAACTAATTTATGAATAATTCATAAAAATCTTCTTGAACTATACGGTCATTTTTTAAATAAATTAATCTTAAACCTTATTTTTAAGCTCACATCAATAAAAGAACTAAACTCAATTTTTGAAAACTCAAAAACCCCCTATCCCACTTCATTTACTGTGTTTTTTTTTTTAATTATACATATAAATTTAAAATAATAATAATTAAAAAGAATATAAAAAGTAATTTACCGAGGTAGTAATTTACTTGTTAATATCATAATATATATATATATATATATATAGCTACTGTTAAAAACTGGGAGTAAATTACCTGGAGATTATGCTGGAATCAAGAACTTCAAGTTGCTACGTTGTTTGGCTGGAATAAATAGATTACTACCTAAACGTCTAAACCAAGAAAAGCAAATATACGATGCAAAAGCATTAAGTTCAACTGCCAATACACAATGTATGGACGCTCAAATAGTTTTATTTTCCCATATTGTCCTTATGAGAAAAATGATGCAAAAGAAAACTATGACAATGTATGAAATTGCATACAATAACTTCAAATTTCTGAACAAGTAAACAGCCCATGTTTCACTGCCATTTCAGATGGACAACTCTGATTTTGAGACAAGGATACCATCGCTGTCAGCATAGAGCCATTCCTCATCACGAATTAAGGTTCCTGCAACATGAATGGGAACATGTTTTTCCCCAATGCCTTTTTTATTGGATTTCAAAGGATGTGATGTCAAGGCTCTCACCCCAATATCACATGCGTTAATTTCATCCACATCTCTGATGCAGCCGTTTACCACAATACCGGTCCATCCCATATTTTGAGCCAACTGCCCCATATTCCCTCCAACTAAAGCACATCTCAAGCTTCCTCCACCATCAATAACTAAAACTCTTCCTTCGCCCCTTGTCTCAAGAAGCTCCCTAACCAGGACATTGTCCTCAAAAACCTTGAGAGTGACTATGGGGCCTGAGAATGCTCGACACTGACCATAGACCTGAAAGATTGGCTGCAGTACTCGCAAATCACCCGTTGCCAGAAGTGCTGCATTTGTATCACAAACTTCAGCAGTTGCCAAGGCAGCCATATATCTCCTGCAGGGAATAGTCTTAATTTCACGAGACAACATGAATCCAGGCATTTATATTCCTCAACTTAAATTTTCCAAGCTTTCTAGACTTATTTCATGTCCCTGACCTTCATTACTCCTAGGAAGATCAGAGGCTAAAATAACTACCAAGAAAGGAAGGTGTGAAGAAGACAACCAAAATGAGTACCAGCGTGATGCACAGAATGTCATGGATAACCCCAGCATTCATGATTCAGTAAAGTAATCACATTTAATCAGTAAAATAAAGAAAAAGTTAGTTTTCAATAAAGAAAAAGTTAGTTTTCTGAAATCTTTCCGTCTTCCCTCTTATTTTTGATATCCAAGAAATTTGCGCAACAGAGTTACTGCATCCATTTCACATCACCAAGATTTTAGGAAAACCCAAAGAGACGAAAAAAACTGTAACATTTTAAAAGCTTTTGCAATAAGAAACTCCGGACATCCAGCACTGATACACCTTTTGGAAAGTCAGTATGCTGGACATGATAGACAAATACCAATGACATGCATCAGACTCCAAAGACATATTACAAGCCAGAAAGAAAGAAGCCTCAAAGTTGGTGCGGTGGCAATTTTAATCAGACATAAGAGACACTGTATACAATCTAGAATTTTCAGAAAGAACAGCTGAAGGTCATTTTGGAGATTGAAATGACGAGGAAGTAGTTAAAAAAGACTGGACAGGTATTTTGTCAAGCTACGTGTACGCATTTGGAAAGAAAAGAGAGATCAAAGGGATTTGATTATCTTTGTTATCTGTTTGTTCTTCACTTATTTTAAAAGGATCTTAGCCTCCTGCAAGATGCTTTGAGTAGCTCCAAAGAACTTTGACACTGGGCCTCAAGCCTAAATCAGGCTCGATAAGGTTAATCAGCTGCAAGGAAGCATGGGTACTAGTATTTTAATTCGGTACAGTACGATACAGGTAAGGCGGTTTATCAAATTTTTGGATATTTTTTTTTTTTTCATAAATTTATTTATTTATAAATGAAGGGATTCATATATTAAGTTGTTGCTTCTTAGTTTACTTTGTCTGACCCTTTAGGCGTTTGCAATCATAAAAGGAATTTTTTAAGATTTCAGTGTTATTTTGCTTTTGAGCTGAGATAGTTTGGATTGGGTCTCATCTTCAAATAATTGTTGGACTCTAGTTGACTTGCCAAAAACAGAAAGAAAAAAAAAAAACAAAAAAAAAAAAAACAGAGGCAGAAAACAGTTTCCTCCTTCTTCCTAGTGCTGGCTATGCATAACAGGCTGCAGAGTTGAGGAGCTGATTTCAAAATTTTCAGGCCGAAAGACATACCTAACCCGCATACCAGAGCTGTAGAAGCTGCACCCAAGCCACACCCACAATCAATGAGCCGTACCAAAACAAAAAAATGAATATCAGTGTCATTGGTACATACCCAGGCGTACTGGAGGAGTACCGGTACCCACTACGCACCAGGTACTAGCACATCACCCATTTTGGAGTACCAGTGCTTCATAGATCAGTTGGCTTCACGTTGAAGACAATTCTCAAAAACTGAATAAATTTGAATTAGATGATAAGTCTCAAAAGACTTTAGTCATAGAAACTACATCTCCCAAGAAAAGAAAGTATTATGGTCAAAAAAAGGCTTCAGATAAGAAGAAGAAAATTGGCGAGTGTTGAAAAAGTGAGAAACTTGGACACTTGAAGAAATAGTGTTGAGTTTGTTGTCGAGTTTATCTAAGCCAGTAAAAGGACCAAGCCAACATGATAGTCAATGATGAATTCATTGCTATGGTCTCTGAAATTAACTTAGTTGGACAAGATGAAGAATGATCGATTGATCCTTATGCTACCAAGTATATTGCTATTGACAAGAATCTGTTCAAAAATTATATGCCATTAGAGAATGAAAAAAGTCTCTTTATTGGAAATGCTTCTGTTGCAAAGACCATAGAAAAAGGAACTGTTATCCTAAATCTTTCTTCCGATAAAAATTTAATTCTGAATGAAGTTTTACATGTTCTAGCAATAGAAAAAATCTAATTTCTTTAAGCCTGCTTAACAAGGATGGTTTTAAGATTCTGTTCGAATCAGATTGTCTAATTCTATCTTAGACAGGTAACTATGTTAGAAAAAGATATGTAATTAATGGGATGTACAAGATTACTATTAATAATAATAATGATACAAGTTTGGCTTATATTGCTTCTTCTTATTCTCCTCATTCTTCTACTTCTACTTCTCCTTTTTATTTATGATATGCCCGCTTGGGTAATGTGAACTATATTAGTATTAGGAGTATGAATAAACTAGGAGCAATTTATGTTTAGTCATCCAATGATTTGGAAAAATATGAAACTTGCATCAAGTCTAAAATTGTCAGGAAGTCTTTCAAGAAGGTAGAAAAAAGTACACAACTCTTAGATCTAATACATTATACATGAGATATGCGAGTTAGAAGGCATTCTAATTAGAGGTGGTAAAATATACTTCATAACTTTTATAGATGATTGTTCTTGCTATACTTATGTATATTTGTTAAGGACAAAGGATGAAGCTTTTGATAAATTTGAAATTTACAAAGCCAAGGTAGAATATAAATTGGAAAGAAAAATTAAAACCCTACGGTCTGGTAAGGGTGGAGAATATCTTTCTTTTAATGATTTATGTGAATATAATGGAATAATCCATCAAGTCACTGCACCTTTATAGTCCACAACAAAATTGTATTATAGAAAGGTAAAATTGGACCTTGATAAATATAATAAATACGATATTACCAATTTTAGGTTTACCTAAGAATTTATGAAGGAAAGCACTCATGACTTCTTGTTACATACTTAATCATTTATCCTATAAGAAAACTAATGTATCTTCTTATGAATTATGAAAAAAAAGAAAACATTCACCATTTAAAGATATAGGGATGCAAAGCATTAGTAAGGTTAACCAATCCTAGAAGATCAAAGCTGGGGAAAAAAGTGATGGAGTGTAATTTTCTGAGTTATGCTCACAATAGTAAGGCATACAGATTCCTTACTATTGAGGTAACATATTTCGTAAATCAAAATACAATTTTAGAATCTAGAGATGCAAAAATCTTTAAAAATTCGTTCTCTAGAAACGAAAAAAAGAAACTAACATATTAAGAGAATCAAGATGGCCATAAAAATCTTGAAATTCAAGGAACGAGAAAGGGTACATCAAAGTAGCTTCACCACTTTGAAAATTGGGAGAAATTGTTAAAAATTTAGAAAGAGGACAAAAGGGATACTTCAATAAATGTTGCATTTAATGAAGTCCCACATTGAAAAAGGAAAGTGGGATGAGAATGTTTAAATACACTCAAGTTATTGAATTATCAATTAAACAAATCTTGCCCTTTTCTAGATACATCACTTTTTTTCTCTCTTGTTGCTAGGATAGACAATTTTTTAGTGATAAAAACATTTTTTCGTAAGTGAAGCTTCCAAGGAACATAAGGAGAAGACATTGTGAAAGACTTGTTAGGAAGAGTTTTGTAGCAATGAACTGAATTGCACTGATCAACACAGATGGTTCTTGTCTTAAACTCTCTGTTAATGATTCTGGAAGAACTGAAAGGAAGGACGGATGTTTCATGATATTAAGAATTTTAGTTTTGTCAAATTTCACATTTTTCTGGTTGTAAATTTCTGCATTACTTTTGCTTTTTGTTGCCAATCTTAATTCTAAACATGATTTTCCTATGGAGACTTACAGGAAAGGATGCCAATATGACGTCGACAGCTGCGGATGTTATTCTATATATTTACACTCTAAATTACACCCCCAAATCCCAACAGGGACAAGACACACAGAAGAGAGAGGACAAGATTCTTCCTTTCATTCCCTTGGAAAGCAGGCATAGTTCAGTACCGGGTTTATCCATATAAAAATTACGGATGCCTATACAATAGCTCTTTAACATTCAAGGATTAAAAACAAAAAATTTGTATCTAATTAATTTGACACTGCTGTCAAGCTTAATTGGACTAAACTTCGTCTGCCTTAAACAAGCTTTAACAGTGGAAAATCGGGGAAAAGAAGTGGATGATTTATAGAAAGATTAGGGTATTAAGGAACAAGAAAATTCAACTTAAAATATTACAGAGAAGCCAACAAAAATTTTAAACCCCTTGAGCTTATGAATTGGTTAGTAACAACTGACAATTTCAAACAACTAAACTACAGCCCCATCCGCCATCCCCCATCCACGGGGTCGGGGTATGTTAACTATCATCTGTCTTCTCAATAATACAAAACATGACAATTATCTTGCAGTAATTCAAGATATAAATTTAGGTACTGGAATCTAGAATAGGCAAACAAGTTTGAATATTAGCTTACCCGATTGATATCTGAGGATCAGAATGATGGATTTATTTCGCGGGAAGATCTTCGACCGAACATCAAGTATTTAGGAGCGTCTCTGGATTGTATCTCTCGTCTAGCCTACTCAGTTTCGAAAGACCGATGGAAACCGATGTGTGTCACTTTCCTCTGCAGTATAATTGTATTCTAGCCGTCCAATTATACAGAAGAACAATAAAAACAAAGAAATCCAAAAGTGAAGTCACCCCAGAACATCTTTTTAATTTTTGTGCCAGGACACCGACATCTGATTAGCGGCGATAAGGTTGTTAGATTTGTGTTGCTTTTATTGACTAAATTTGAAAAGATATTAAAATTTAAAAAATATGACATTCTTAATTGGAATATAAAATTTATTACAAAATAATTTTTAAAAAAATAGTGAAATCTTCTAATTATTTTTTTAAAGCATTAAAATATTATATTTTAATTTTTTATTATTTTCAAATAAGTATTAAATATTTATTTTTTTATATTGGCTTCTATTTATTTATGTTGTAGCAATAAACTTAAATATTTTTTAAATTTAAATTTATTTATTTCTAATAAAATAGAAAAAAAAATATTAGTTTACAAGTAAATTAGTATTTCCTAGTGATACCATAAAGAAAAAAAAAATTATAATACCACTTGTTAAGCTCCAATCTAAACCAGCTGACATGGCATATCAAATAGGAAATTCCTAGTATATGTGTTCCTGTTAAATAATAATCTTAGTGATCAGATATATCTTGTTGGGATCGATTTATCACTTGTAAAAATTGCAGTGAAATAAAGTAACAAAATAAAATCAAGTAGAGATAATATCAACATAGTTCGGCAAAATTATGTGCTATCACTGTGAGAAAACAAGTACAAGAATATACTAGTTTTTACACTTAAAAACCCAATTCCTATATCTCTTGTACATTCACTCATAGACCCCGAGAAATTTCATATTCTCTAAATAGCTTCATGTGGTATTTTTATCAAAAAAACGTTCTCACTCTCTTACTCTTCCTTCTTACTTCTATCCTCTATATTCCTTGTTATAACCGATATCATAAAGTTGAGTTTTAAACATAATGTGTAAATTTTTGTTAGAAAATAAACAAATTAAATAAATAACAGTATAATTAAACATGTAATAACTCGATATTTTAACTCATGTTTTAGAATATTTATAAGTAAGTTGTCATGACTAGGCGTATAAAATATTTTAAACAAAGTAACATTGAAGTTGAGGATCACTTGTGTGTGTGTATATATATATATATATATATGTGTGTCTGTGAAATTTGAGAATTAATTTGCACTCACATTTTGTTTGACTTTAACCCCTCCCTTGGTAATCTTTTTGTTTTTCCTTATTTTCTTTCACTTTTCTTTCCCTTAGCCTCCGACTTAGCCTTCATCTTTTATCCCTTGTTTCTTTCTTTTTCCTACGTGAAAGTTCCTTGTTCTTTGTGGCCGTGGTGGCAGCTTTGGTTGGCTGCAAAATTTGTTTTGTGTTGCCATTTCCTCCATGTGTGGCCGAGAGGTGAAGCTGCCTTGATTTATACAGCCTTGGTAGGTTCCTTGCTGCCAAGAGCTTCTTGACTTTCTACTCTCGTTTATCTTGGTTGAAATTGAATTGTGTAAAGGTGTAGATAGGGGTATACAACTGGGTGGCAGCTCCTACCTTCACCCTTGTAGCTGCTCCATTTTTGGGCAACCTTGTTAGTCCATCCTAGTCTTGTAGTAGCAGCGGCATCCGCAGAGGGAGTAAGGAAGGCAGCAACCCAATTGTGTGTGTGGTGGTGAGTTGAGGTTCTGCTTTCTCATTCTAGTTAGTCATCCATCGTGCCATCAGCCTTAATTCTTCTGGTGGCTATGAGTAACACTCTTATAGCCGTGAAACAACCCCTTGACATGAGGATAGTGGTTGATCTATTTGGGCTTTGTTGCAGCCAAGGTACAGCTCTATTTCAGCACCAAAGTGGCGTGACAGCTTGCTTGGATGGTAGCTATAACACCTTCTGTCCTTAATATATTTATTTACCAATATTCATTGTACTAATAAAATCTTAAGGTGGTGGTACTCGTTTTTCTTTTATGTATACGTATCTATTCGTATTTCACCCAATTTTAAAATTTAATTCTATTCCATAAATTTTCTTGTACATAATAACTTAATTCCTTATTACAAAGCATTAATTTGCACTTAATGAATTCCTTAAGTCATTATTTATTTACTCCATTGGTCTATGTCTTTACTTTCTTAAATACTTCCTTCTTATACAAGAGTAAGGTGTTTGTTTATCTAAATACTTCTCTATTTAATGAATTATTGTACCATAAGCTAAATCCATAATTTTATAATTGACCTAAATCTAAGATCTACTCAATTTTAGTGATCCTAAATCTTTGATTTTATTTGCCTTATAGCCGAGACTATTCCTTTAAGAACATATGTATAAAACATTAATTTGGACATCAAAGAGGCTTGGCCTCGTGTTTTCTTTTATATCACTTTAACTTATGTATACATTACTAATTGTTAAAAGGAGCCTTTACAAATTTACTAAGGCTATCCTCCATAAGTCAACATCTACACACTACTTACTTATAAGTAAATACCTAGGAACACTTTCTTACAATTGTTGGTTACATTATTACAATCCATGTTCCAATGGATTTCCCTACTTCAAAAGTTATGTTCTTAACTAACTAGACTTTACATTGGCATAGGTAGTAATATGTACATCATTGTTAATGGTAAAAACTCCTCAGTGTCCCCTTCCCCATAGTCACTTTCCCATACCTCTCAAGCTTCCTTTATATATATTTCCCCTCTATCCATGGTAGCATAAAATACATATTTGCATTCAAAGACAACTACAATCATGTTTTCCAAGCAATATCCATTTGGCTATCAATCTGCACATCAACATTTTAAAAACGTCAAATAGAAATCTCAACATATATCATGCATCATATTTTCAAAAAGGAAAGTTAATATGTAGTTTAGATATAAGAGAAATGCAAACTTTTATGCAAGCACTTTCTTGTTGTAACCATTTTCCTTTGAATATGCAAACCTGAGGCATGCCTTACAAAGACTTTGTATACATTCTTTGTACCACCTCTCTATAGTAGGATCTATACTACGGTTTGAGCACATCTTTTGTTGCTTGGTGAACTCCGGCCAACATATTGTCAGGATAATGTTTCAAGTGCTAAAACCATGCAAAATTCCAAACCTTTCATTTTCAATCACACATAAGCTCATTTTTCATCATTCATGTCTTTTTGTAGGAGAGTTTTAAGGAGTAAAAAGAGAACATTTTCAAGTTTAATAAAAACAAAAGAATATGGAAACATATGATACATGCCTTTGCCTTTTACTCATCCATTGAAATTTCTGCACAATTCATCTTTGGAACTCCTCCTTTGAACTCTACTAAGTCTCCTTTTAATTGCACTCTTGAACTCACTTTGCTCATTTTTGGCCATCCCCTCTCCTATTTATAGCTCATGGTTCACTTGGGGCGGTTAGGAGAAAGATGGAGATGGTTTCCCACTTTACATTTCTACTTTCAATTATTTACAAGTTTGCTATACCACTTGTCAACTTTATATTTCGCATGTGAGTTTTTTCCTCTCCAGCTGTCAACTTTCCGTTTTCTCCCTAGATCCTCTAATTATTATGGAGCCACCTATTATTCTAACATTCCTCTACATAATCCCATAATCATTACATGGTCACCTAGTGTTTTCCCATTCTTCCACATGCTTCCTTCATTTATTTTAACTTTTACACATATACCTTGCCACATAATCCCATAATTATTAAATAGCCACCTAGTACTCTCCTATTCTTACACATGTACCATTCATTATTTGCAACCTTTACATTCTTTATTCTCCTTCTTATACCTAGACCTTGCATTTATTACAACTTCCACCCTTCACTCTTCTTCTTACACCTTTTCTCCCACATTTCCTTTCTTTGCAAGTAGGTATATTTTATTATTTTCTTTTCTTCCCACATTTCCTTCTTGAACAAGCACCTATATTTTATTGTTTTCTACTCCTTGTAGCTCATGGTTTTGGCTCCTTTTCTAAGACTTGTCCATGTTTGTATCTCATGGACTCCTACTTTACATACATAGGGTATTTTATACACTAAACATGTACATACTCTTATACTTCCTATACTTAGGAAATGCATATAAATTTGCTAATATTTATAACTTAATTATCAACCTATAATATATCTATTCATACTATAATTAAAATTTAGTATTATTTTAGAGGATGTTATAATGGCAGCAACTTGGTTGCTTGGAAAAGGTATGGATTGATTCTTGGTTTTGGAAGTTTTATTGGTTTAATTACTTTAAATTTGTAGAATTCTTGTTGGTTGTTGTTATGGGTAAAGAATTAAGTAAAATGGAAATAAGGATTATGAACAAAGAACATAAAAATGATGAGTTATAGGAATAATTGTGTTATAACCCCCATAACCCGACATCGTAAAATCGAGTTTTAAACATAATTTTAGATTTTTGTTAAAAAATAAATAAATTAAGTAAGTGATAATAATACAATTTAACAAATAACGATATAACTAAAATGTTATAACTTGATATTTTAGTGTAAATTTTGAAATTTTGGTGTATAACTTGTTGTTCAATATAAATAAAATTAGGACTAAGTAATTTAAAGTAATGGAATGATGAATATAGATATATATACACATATATATACAATTCATTTATCACTACATGTTTTAAAACATGTCACTTTGACTTGAATATGGAGATTTTTTTTTTCTTTAATTTACTTTCTCTCATCATTTTTGACTAAACCTTCCTTGCTCCTGTCCTCCCACTGCTATAGCTTTGCTTCTTGAAGGTTCTTCATTTTTCTTAGACATTTCAGCTCTTATCCAAGAGACTTCTTTGCTTCTCCCTTGTATTTTCATGTCACCTTGTTTTACTTGACCGTTTAAGAAAGATAAGGAAAACACTTGGGCTTTGTTTTTTGGGTGTCTCCTTGCTCTAGCCATGAGCATCCTTCACACTACCTTTTAAATTGTTTTTCTTGGCTACCAAGTTCAACCTTTTAGTGAGATCCTTCATCCTTTCTTCTTGCAAGTGGTGAAAGCTAGGATTTGGAGGCGTTTGGAAGCTAAATATCAGCTTCGTTAGATGTAACTAGCAGCAGTTGCAGCTGCCATTTAGTCCATCCCCTGCCTCTTGGCTTTTGTTTCCTTCTAGTTCTCTATCTTGACTAAAGGGGTAAAAGGTGCACATCAGGGGTGCTGTGTAGAGGCAGTGTACTTGGGTGGAGCAGCCAACGAGATGTCTTTGTGGTAGCCATTCTTCTTGGTGTTGGGTTGTGGCAGCTATCCTTCTTGGAGTTGGGTTGTGGGTGGTAATTTCTAACTTTGTTACTTAAATTGTTTATATAAAATTATTTCCCTTGCATGATAATAAGTAGTTGTGAAGTTCAATAATTATGAAAAAGAGTATAAGATAAGAAATTTTAAGTTATTGGTAATGAAGTGTTAGAATGAACTAGTGTTGGAATTGTGTAATTTAGGTTTTGATTATATTGATTAATTAAAGTAAAAGTAAATTCAAGATTGATATTTAGAAACAAATGAGTAGGATAAGGGATAATTAAGTGGGGTTGATTATGTTGGGAGGTATGTATAAACACATATACGTATGAAATGAAATTAAAAAGCTCTTAAGCTGTTTGTAAAAATGCCTAAATGAAACTAGTTGTAAGGGAATGAGTAGAACTTGGTGGATTTAAATTTTTGGTGATTAGCTGTTGTTGAACTTTGAATAAAAGTTCCTAAACAGGAGTAGATAATGGTTGATTAATGTTATGGGTTAAGGAGTTAATAAAAGTGCAAAATGGGCATGGACAAAGGAGTGTTAGTTGTGGGTAAAGTGTTGGAAAATGAGAATTAAGAGGTTTTTGAAGGGATACAAGGACAGATTTTGTGGGTTAAAGAAATCTTACAATTCGGGTATTTTCAGGACTGAATTAAATTAATAGTTCTAAAAAGAAAATAAAGCTTAGGGTCTCGAAATTATTTTGGATAATTTCGTAACCTGGTTCTAAGTATACTTATCATTAGAGCGATTAGACTGTGGCTAGGTCAATGTAGGATTTTTAGTGAGCTTCAGTTAGTCCGAAAGACTTCATCGGGGGTTGTGGTTGGAATTAGCTTAGAAAATCTGAATAAAAGTTGTTCGTAACATATTAAATGATAAATCTGGAGTGGTGTAGGTCTTAATTCCATGTTGTGTGTATTTTGGAGGTATTGGAAGTCATGGCTATGATTTTCGTGTCCTGACTTGTACCTATTTTGAATTAATTGATGTTAAGGGGTCATAAAAGTTAAATTACGAGTAGGGTGCTAAAGATGAAATATTCCTAACACCTTTAGAAGCTAGACTGGAAAGTTTCATAATTTTTTTTCCCAAGTATGAGAATTCTATAAGAATCAGAAATAGAGGTTGACAAGCAGGAATTGTACAAGTGCCCTGTTTTGTTCATATGAGAAATTGAGTGAATTCAAGGCTGATTTTAGGAAAAGTTTCTAAATAAGAAACCTAACTAACTTCCTAAAGTTAATGCTTCAATTTGGTTTTATTAAATTTGGTTAAGAATGTCATTTAAAAGCAAGCATATTTCCAAGGTAGTTGTGAAATGCCTAAAAAGGGAAACTTGGTAATATGAGATCTTGAAAGTTAAGTAATATGTGAACCTTAAAAAATTGTTTAAAGCAAGAATAAAGAAAATGTGGTTAAGTGGTTAAGGAAAGATAAACTTTAGAATTTAATGGTATTAATATTGAAATGACATGATTCAAGCTCTTGGATAAATTTAAAAAGAGTAACTCAATTTGGATTCAATGCTAGAAAATAAAAAATGTTGAAATTATAAGTTAGTCTTAATTTCTTGATAGGTGTATATAAATATACATACAAGATATGGAATCAAATATCCTACAAGGAATTGGTTTAATTACCTATATGGACTTAGGTTCAAGAAATCCATATAAGTTTATATATAAGTTTAGTAATTATAATTATAATTATAACATTCATAAACTAAGCATTATGTGATATATGAATTTTAGTTTCATAACCCAATGTGAGCTTGATGACACACATGAGCGCAAGAGGAATTGACAAACAAGAATTGTAAACCAGTGAAGGGTTAACTGTTACCATTTGGTTGCTAGATTATTATGTGCAATTGTATGTATGTTTACATATATATTATATGGAAAAATAATCATTTGTAGTGTTTCATTGAGTTATTTGAATTATGTTTGATGGTTGAAATTGTTTATGGTTGATAAGGGCTAACGAAATGAATTTTTCTCCGAAATGATTTTTATTTCCAAAATTAAAATCCAAGCGCACATAGAATATTTTGATTTAATATTCTGATATAAGATATTTTGATTTTGATAAGTGTTTTAAAAGAATTGAGTGCTCAGGCTTAGTTGGTGAACTTGGAGAAGGAGATTCAATGATTCTGTTTATGATTCAGTTTGATGTGAAGGGACAAATTTGTCTTGTGGGAGTGGTATACTAGGGCTTAGTTACTCAGTAGGCCTTTTGTATGTTTTGGATGCTTTGATTGTTTTGATTAGAATTTACAGAGTACTATTGAGACTGTACTTGTTAAGTTTTATATTTTCTGTAATTGTATAAGTGTAATATTAGTGTTTTTGAAAGTGAAGATATGTTGATATTAATTGACTATATATGTGTGCTGAGTGATTATAGTATCATTTGGTTACGTTTTTTTACTCATTGAGTTCGTAGGACTCACTCTTCTTTGTTGATATTTTTTTTAGTAACAGAATTTCTATTTGCATCATTACCAGTTCATGACTTGTCGATAACGGGTGGCAAGGTAATTCTTTAGAATCTCATACTTGAAGTCAAAGATGAAAATTTGCAGTCACATTAGAGTCGTAGGTTGTCAAATTTTGTATTATGTAGTAGTCTAGTTATTTGTTATTTGTAATATGATTAGGGCAGGAACTCTTCTATGTAATTCTGTAGTTATTGTGATTTGGTTATATATAAGCAGATATATTTGTTTATATTTTGAGGCATGATCCATATTACAGGGAACCTCTGCCGAAATTTTTAGTAAATTGTTATTTATTTCAAGAAACAAACTTTTACAATTAACTTCTATTTTATAAAAATTTGTCTTTATGTGTTGATTTAGTCAAGAGTCATATGTATTCAGTTATGGTAAAGTTAGGGTTACAGAGGTTTAGTTATCCAATCCTCTAGCCTATCATGCCTCTGTGAAGGGTGTGACAAATTAGAAGAGAAAATATGGGAAATTAGGTTGTGATTATGTCGAAAATACTTTTGATGAACTTTAAGTAATGAATTTAACTTTTAAGCTAATGTTTGAAACTTGAGTAAAATGAAATTGAGAAAGTTAGATTGGTTTCTTGGTGTAGTATAAATATGTATATGCATACATCAATAGAAAGGAATTATACACGTAAGATGTTTGATAAAATGTTCACAAGAAATTAGTTATAACATAATGAGTAAAACTTGAAACTTTTAAATCATTGTGGTTAGGGATTAATTGAATTTGAATAAAGAGTTCATGAACAAAATTAAAGAATGGTTGGTTAATATGTTGATTTAAAGAGTTGATGAAAGTGAGTAGTGAGTATGAATAAAGGATGGTTAGTTGTGGGTAAAGTATTAAAAATGGGAGTTAAGTGATTATTGAAGGGAAGTAGGGTCAAATTTATAAGTTAAAGAAATTAGGTAGTTGGGGTGTTATATGGACTGAATTAATTTAGGAGTTCTAAAGAGAAAGTGTAGCTTATCATCTTGGGATGATATCTAGAAAGTTTTGTAACCTAACTTGGGGTATATTTATGGTTAGAGTTGCTAGATTGCAACTTGAGTTCGTGCATGATTTTAGATGAGCTTTAGTCAGTCCAGGGGACTTTAGTCTGGGGTTGTGATTTGAATTAGCTTAGGACCTCTGAACTAGAATTATTTCTAACATATTAAGGGAACATGCTAGGAGCTTTTCAGGTCTTAATTTCATGTTATATGTATTTTGGAGGTGTTGAAATTCATATGTTAGAATTTTCGGGTCTTAATTGTACCTATTTTGGTGTAATTGAGTTTAGAGGTTCTTAAAGGATGATTTAGAAGTAGGATGATGCATATGAAATGTTCCAAACATCCTGATAAACTATACTGAAAATTTTCACAATCTAATTCCTGACTATGATAATCTATAAGCATTGGAATCTGATCCTTGCAACCAGAAATTGTACATATGCCCTGTTTGTGTTCAGTGTAAGGATTTAAGTGGGTTTAAGACTAATTTTAGGAGAATTTTATAAACAAGAAAGATAGCTAACTTCCTAAAGATAATGTTTGAATTTAGTTTGTTGAGTTTGGTTAAGTATGTAAGTTGAATCGAACATATTTCCAAGGTAGTTGTGAAAATATCTAAAATGAGTAAATTTTAAATAAATGCTTGAAACTTAGTATCTATAGATTTTCATAATTAAAAGGTTATAACCTATAAAATTGAAAAACTAAGTAATACTTAAAAAAAGAAATTAATTACATATACAAAAAGTGTTGTTGAGCCAACAACATGTGTGAATGCAAGGGGAAGTAACGAACAAGATTGGTAAATGGTAAGTGGATAAATCCTACCTTTTGGTAGCTAGATTTGTATATGTAATTATTATTTATATTTGAATAGATATGTTTATATGAAAGCATAAGCATAGGGTAGTATTAATTGAGTTATTTAAATTATACTTAACTTGTGACTTTGTTTGTAGTTTGATAAGAGCCAATAAAAGTTTTTTTTTTTTTTTTTCGGAAATGATTTTTATTTTTGAAATAGAATCTAGGTGCACCTAGGATATTTTAATTTGATTATTTGACACAAATTAAAAATATTCGAGTAACTCAGTCCATGGGGGTGGATTTGTGAGAAGCTATGAAGATTTTAGTAATTCCGTACATATTTATGTTTGGTGTGCGAGCGCAAAAATTGCCCAGATGGGAGAATATATGTTCGTGTGTAGGTACTGAGTTACTTTATTTGACCCTTTGTGTGCTTTGAGTAGTTTGATTGCTTTGTTGAATAGTGAATTTTGAATATTTTAATTAATTAATTCATCTTGTATATTACTTAAATTGTGATTTATTGATCTTACGATAATTATATGTACATATGTGTACCATTGAATTAAGGTATGAAACATGGCTACATGAGACTATTTAATTTATGTGTTCATTATACCTTAGTTAATGCTAGTACCCTTTGGGTACGTTTTTCTACTCACCGAGTCTATGGGATTCACCACTCTTTTATTGACATTTTTTTTAGTAACAAGATCTTTGTAAGCATCAACAACCGATATTGGGCTTTCCAAGTAATTGGCGGCAAGATATATTTGAAATTGCTTACTTGAAATTAAAGGATGAAAATTTGCAGTCACGTTAGGACTATGGGTGTCTAATTTTATGATGTGTAATAGTTTAATTATTGGTTGTTGTGGTATAAAGCATAGTGGAGCTCCTTGTGTATTTTGATGTTGTGTAAATTGGTTGAATGTAACCAGAGATTATATATTTGTATTTTAGGTATGTTCTAAGTTACAAGGAATTTCTGCGGAAATTCCCTGTAAATTGTATGTATTTCAGTAAATAAACATTGATGGTTAACTTGTGTTTTCTAAATTTTACTTTCATGCTTTGGTTTAGTAAAAAGTCATATATGTTTCTTTGTCTTGAAGTCAGGGTTACAGAGATTTGGTCACCCATTCCTCTTGCCAGTCATGGCCTTTGTGTGGGGTAGAATATCTTGAAGAAGCCAAAATCGAATTTATAATCTCTAGCCACCAAGTAAGATTTTAGGATGAAAAATCCAAAATGATTTTAGCTTCCATAAGTTGATTAACAAAATTAGGCAAATTCAAGTTATCAAAATAACTTACCTTAATGGCTAAAAACCATAGAAATGGGCTGGAAATCATCATACTTTTGCTCATAACATATCCTTGTGGCATTTGATGACAAAGTTAGTACCAGATTATAATAGGATTTTACTGGAGTGTAAAAGTGAGTAAGAGTCAATGTACCTTTCTTTTAGTGATAGTGTTAGACTATATATAGTGTATTTGGACCAATAGGATTGTACCATGTGTCCAGATAGTTCTTAGACCAGTGTTACTTTTATTTCGTGCAATGTGTCACATTATGATTGGATATGATCAATATTGTATTATCACCAATCCTTTAAAAACCAATCCAAGAGCATGAGCCTTAAACTGCAATGTGTAGATGTCATATGGTGGATTTTTACAAGTGTATTCTTCCTTATCTAAGGTTCTATTCTCCATACTAAAGGTATGACTTCTCCCTTGCTAGCAGGAAAACTAGAATGGGCAGGTGATTGATTGGTCAATCCTCTAGAGATCCTAGCAGGTGACTAATCATTAGTCCTCGAGTGATCCTAGTAGGTGACCTAATCAATCAATCCACGGCCGATCGGCCAAGGCAGCCCCAAGTAGTGACTGAATGGTCTTAGCCACCTTGCTCTGCTTGTAAATTCCTTCTAAGTGCCTCCTTAGTCTCTCCTAAGCTCCTCATCATTCTCGTTCATCAGACTGACCTATTAGCTTATGTGTTTCTCAATCAACCATAATATCCTATGGACTATCACTCTTGGATCAATTTGCTGAGGGAAAGGCCTACACATCTTACTATAGAATAGACCAAGTATTTCCTTTTAAGACAATCCACACAATTACTTAAGTTGTCAAGCTAATTATTGGTCTTTGTTATTGTGATTCTATGAAAAAATTTTTTGCTTTGTTATACTGGGTGTTAAATTGTGAGGCAAAGAGTGGGGAGTGGACTGATTCAAATTAATAATTCACTAACAATAATACAATAATAGCTCAGAGTCAAAGGACAATCCAAACGAAGGGTGGTCAACACATGAGAATGACCTTACTAGGTCCGATCTATAGTTTTCTGAGTTTGTACCTAGGTAGACACGCATGCAATTGACGCTTTGAGGAATGAGTTTCCTCCTGGTTGTTTACCATTAATGAACTCAAAATTTTTTACCTTGCCCTTTGTTAGCATAGTGCTAAGAAGCAATCAAGGTACCCATCCTTACAACTTCATGTCGCAATATGTATGCCTATATGAAGAACAAGTAAAAGGAGGTTTCTACTATCCTTCCTCTATTCCTAGCGATGTTATGAAATTCTTAGGTTTATGCCCCATCTAGATTATACCAAATGCCATGAGATTTTCTGATTGGGTATATTAGTCTCTTCTTTAAGGTAGGAATCCTAACTTCCGTCACCGTACTTTATAATTTTTTTTTTTTAAATCATGAGCCAACCTAGAGGATGGGTGTTTTTCCAAGGTAGGAGGAAACTTGTTCAAGAAGGCACCTGAGAACAATAAGAAGTGGCCCTTGAGATGGTTTTTCTTAAAGGTCTCCAGCACTACTGGATTTATGCATGGTTGGAGGTGTCTTCCAATCTGATCTGGCCAGTTTACTAACTTCTTAACCAAGAGCAAGCAACTTATTATAATAAGATCAGTGACCACCAAACAAACTAGCCCTCTGGCGGCTTGGATGTGTTACGTTATATTGATAGCATTTACCTTGTGGCAGTTGGACTTTCTAATGAAGATTGTGGTTTGTGTACTATTCAATTGTAAGGAATAGATATAAAATATGGCAATCATATATGCAACATAAATTAAAATTTTGATTTCTTTAACCATAAATCACCTTATGATTATATGAAAGATCCTAAATCTAGTTTAATAATTAAACAATAAGTTAGAAACTATGTACCTCTGACGCTTTCAATTTTTTTTTTTATTCTTGATTCGGCTTTCGCTCCCTCTTGATTCATCAAGAACATAGCAAAGACACAAGTGTCTCGTCTCTAAGTGTATCCACATGAACGAATTCAACCAACAATCTTCATGCTTGAAGGTGAAAGCTCTCACTAAGAGATTCCTTGTGTGCTATCACAAGTTACCAAATCTCTATTGTAATTAAGGTGAGAGTGATTTTAGATGTTATTGCTATTAAGTATACTATATTGTTGTTGTATGAATTTAATTAGAATTATATGAATTTTAATGTATGTTTTTGGTGTTGATTGAAAGCGTTGTAAGGAATAGGGCAATTTTTTATTAGCCTTAATTATTTTGTGGATTTATGAATTTCATGAATAAATAATTATTATACATGAATTTTTTATCTTTGGAATAACTTGAATTAATAATTTTGGTTAAAAATACCTAGAGTGACCAAGAGCTTTAAGCATGATAACTTGGAATACAAGCAAGAATTTTGGATAATCTAAACATTTGGAGTAACCGTGGACATTGGACTTATACATGAGCACTTTGGACTTGGACCGAGGACAATAAATTGAACTTGATGACAATTGGTGAGCTTCTGGAACCAAGGACTTGGACTGTGGACACAAAGTGGGACTATTGTGGACATAATGGACAAATAGGTAAAGTTATGAACTATTATCATAAAAATTTAATAAAATAGCTAGATATATATATATATAGATTTATCTTGAAAATGTGGATTTTGGTGTGTGTGAGTAAATAAGTATTAATTTTATTCCTGAAAAACTCTACCATAGTCATGCATTGAACATGTGAGTAATTTTGAGAAATTACGATGTAAATCCATGTCTATGTATTTGTGAAAATTTGTATGGTTATGTGGCTGAGGATGAATTATGAAATATATATTGGACTGGCTAGTGTGAATTGATATAGGCATGTGTCAGCGAAGAGCACATGTTATGCTTTTGTGATAAGATAGCTTGTGCATTGAAGGTAAGACTGTGTATCATACCTCTAGTCTAGGATCCAAGACTAGTCGGAAGATAGACCCCATGACAATAACCCTGATCCATCTGTGGATGTTCCTAGATAGGCTAGTCCTCCAAAACATTCATAATTGTATTGCATATATACAATGTATATCTTTGGTTTTATGATTACTGTGCACCTTTTCTTATTATAAAATTTATATGTATATATCTGTTGAGATTTGTGTCTTATTTATTTTTATCTGGTGTCTCATATTAACTATATATAAAGATGTTGCAATATATCTATATTAGTGTCTTGTGGTCGTCTCATATACGTCAGTTAGTTCATTGCACCCATGTTCAGCAATATGCACTTCTACTAGGGGAGTTTTTATACTCTAGTCCTATTATTAAGGACTTACTGATGAAGGATGTAGTAGATGATGAGGAACAGGATCAACAGGTCCTTGTGCTAGACCTATTATCGAGGAGATAGAATAGGAGACTGAGGGGGAGGTACTTGTGGTAGAGCCTATTTTGGAGAAGGTTGCAGAGTAGGAGTTGGAGCCTATGGAAGAGGCTTTCAATGAGGATCAATTCAAGGATGGTGATTTAGATCACAAAAAAGTCATGGATCCTGATGTGGTCATAGTGGGCTGAGCCATCATGTAGACATATTTTTTGCATAAACCTTTATCAAGACTGTGATTGCGTATCTTTTGTCAGGTCTAATTAGTAGATTTGGTTGGGTTGTCAGAGTATTTATGTAGATTGTGTGATTTCAGGTTTAAAAGTGTTTATGTGTTTTGTTTTGCATGGATCTTAGAATCCATTATAGTAGTTATCCCTGATCCATATTCCAAATCCACATTTTGTTATTGTGGATATTTAGATTATTTGTACTTATACATATTAAATACAGATTAAGACGTTTTAGTTGTATACATGGTTTATCAATGTATAAACAAGTACACCCTTGAAAGTTTTATACATCCATGATTATGTGTGTATAGGCATTTGTTATGATCAACAGGTTAAATTTTTAACCTTTGATGATTCCACTATACTTAAATGATGACTTTTGATGTGTATATTAGAGTATTGTGAAACTTTGTATATTTTGGCCATGACTTATAACTATACTTGTGGTAGGTTTGGAGTTACTGTTGAGTGTAATGTTTCATGTATATTATTTGAATATTATTAGTCGTTCATTATCTTGAAGTATACATGGGTATTACAAAGCTATCCCAACTCTCAGGTCTGGCATACTTTGTCGACAAACAACAGAGAATTTATAAAAGTAATTAATATATTAAACTAAATAAAAATATATGTTTAATATAATTAATGATTTAAAAAAAATTAAAAAAATAAATCTTAAATGAGTAGTTTGATGTGTGACTAAAATGGACTTCATAAATTTTTGTGAGATAAACTAAATTTGTTATATTATATTTGTTAAAAGGTACTAATTACCTATATGATATTGGTATATGAATTGTGATGGTTTTTTTGCACTTATAGATGTACAAGGTATTATTTGAAAGAATGTGGAAGATGACCATTGCTCCATGCATTACATGAATACTTCAACATGAAGCACTTCTGATGATAAATGAAATAGTGATGATTTGGAAGTTTAATTTAAAATTGTTATTTCTATTTTATTTTATATTTTATTACATAATTTTACGATTTAGGAATTTACTTAACAGTATTTAGTTTACATTATTAGACTTTATATTATTTATGTTTATATCTTATGGTGTTATGTAACACCTATATAATGGCTTATTATGCATTTGTTTAGAATTTTTTGACAAATAGAAATTGAATTGTATGTTTTCAGGTTTCCAAGTTTCCCTAGACCTAATTTGATCTAATTTTTCCTCTATTGCTTACTTTCTACTTTTTCCTCTTTAGTTCTCTATCCTTTTTTCTATCATTTTCTCCTCAAAATCCAAACTGTCCAGCATCAAATTTGGCATCAGAGCAAGTCAATCCTTTAAAACAAAAAATTAATCCATTTTACACATGTGAGAATTTCAAAGTAGCCCACAGCTAGCAAACACTAGAAGAACTACCAATTTGCCATTGTCACTGAACCTCCACTTCCTACTACTTATTTCAAAATTCCGATCACATAAGGAGAACTGCCACATCTAGATCTATCACCTGACAAGCAAAAAAAGTCTTTGTAAAATGCGAAGTATTCTTTCTAGTGATTTGCCATCATTCCATTGCAATGTGCAGATACAACCCTACTAGTGTCATTAACTTTGACACAAGTAAACCCCTTCTCCCTTCACCTTGTTTAGTTAAAGTTCTTTCCATTATTTGTTCCTTTTTAGTGCCAAAACTGAGCAAAGTCGTTTCTGATAAGCCTACAAGCTTAGCCAAGTTTAGCCAAGCAAGCAATGGTCCAGCTTCAGACTCATATATACAATTTAGTCTGTAAGATGACCAAATTTTCAATTAGGCTAGCTTGAAGCCCATTTGACCCTTATCAAATGTTGGGATTCCTAGACTACACTTAGTTTTTTATTTAGTCTCTAGTATGTATTCAGCTTTTAATTTTCCTTTCCTTTTGAAGCATTTTCTTAAGGGAAAAAAAAAAAAAAAAAGAAGATAAAATACGTCAGGACATTATATGTTATCATCTTGTGCATATTTTTGTAAAGCTTAGCATTTTATTTTAGGGCACATTGATGATCTTTTAAGGAACATCTTTTATTGTTGAATTTTCTAATATTTAATTTAGTGATGGTACTTAATTTAGAATTATTGAAATATTAAGAAATATCTTACTCCTCGGTCCTGCTGAACCAGAAATGGAGGATTCGCATCTTGCTGAGGCTGAACAGGAGGAATTTCAGGAGGCTATAACTGAGTCTGTTGAGCTTGATGTTGTTCAGCTTCCCAACAGTCCTCTGAACTCTGTCTAATCCCTTCACCAGCTACTTTAAATTAAGACTAAGGGCTGCTACTTCAACTGGCTCAGCAACTATACTTTACCTTTACCACATCCTCAACGACCTCTATTCTAGCTATGCACATCTGAGGACTGGTGATCCTTGGATGGAGCCAGCATCCTACTACTTCCCACGGACCTGCCACACGACAACTGCGTCTCATCGTATCTAAAACAAGCATAAATAAATTCAATATACATTTACCATATGAGGCAAAAAAATTGTATTAGAGAATCACCACTTGAAGTTTCAGGATGAATTTAGGTGTATTACTATGTCCTTATTTGCCTAGGGTAACGTACACAAACAAAGTAATAACATCTTACATTTGTAGTCACGGACCTGTAAACCCAAGCTCTAATATCAACTTATCACACTTCCACAAGGAGGCATGACTAGCCGGAAGAATGAATAACCAAACCTCTATAACCCTTACTCAAAATCAAAGAGATGATATGACCATTAAGCAAATTAGAAGTTGAAAAGGAAAGTTTTATAAAACAAAACCATATGCAAAGACTCACTTACTAAGATGCATAGTGATTTAATTAAAAATTTCGGCAGAGCTTCCTCATAAAATGGAATATGCCCAGTAATACAAATTTGTTATATTCTGGTTACACACAACTAGTCAACAACAACAACAATATCTATAAGGAGCTCCACTACATTTCATAGCATAGACTATAACAACTAAACTATTATACAAGTTAAAATCTGATACTTAAAGCCCTAATATGACTACAAGGCTCCATCCCTTGGGTTCAAATAAATGATCTAGAAGGAATACCTTGCCACAACACTATCGGCAAGTCATGTATTCATCTGTGATGTTTGTTGAGATCCTAATACTAAAAAAAAAACATGAACAAACAAAGGGTGAATCACAAAGACTCAATGAACAAAAACGTACTCAAAAGGTACTACCATCTGTCAATACAAAAATAACATACAAAGATTGAATACACTCATATGAACAACAATTATAAAAACAATTTCATTTCACACATACGTAAATGTAGAAAATATAAAATAAAACCAATACCACTCACACAAGATAAAATACAAATAATTTATTTAAAGCGTCCAAAAGGGCTAATTGGAGTAACTTAGCACCCGCACACTAAATATACATCCTCCTTAGGGCATTTTGCTCCCGCACACCAAGATTATATATTAGCTTCTCACATATCCTCCACGGGGCTGAGTTACTCGAATATTTTTAATAGAATATCAATTAAACAAAGCAAATATATCCTAGATGCATCCTGATTCTATTTCATATTTATAAAAAAAATGATTTCATTGGCTCTTACCAAATACAAACAAAGTTTCACATAAATACACAATTAAAAAAAAATTATTGTTAGCAACATAGAATTTTTGTACCTAATTCAACCAAGGCATTATATATTCATATTCGAGAACTATGTATATATACACATATTCACATAACACACATACACAACACACTAGCAACCAAGAGATATCATTTTCCACTCACAGTTTATGGATTCGACATGTCGTTCCTTTTTGAATTCAAGGGTGGCGATTGATCAACCACACATTCTAGAGCTGAAAATCATAATTTCAAATATTACTTAGTTCATAAATTTCATGTTTATAATTCTGTAATTATCATAACCTACATATGTCATTTCCTAAGCATTCACTAAAAATTAACTTCTCTTAGGCATTTTATCAAATACCTTGTAGGCATAATTAATTGCATTTCATGTATTAAGAAATTAACATTAATTCATAACTCCAACATTTATCATATTCTAACATCAAATTCAAATTAAGGTTGGTTATTTCAAATCATTCAAGAGCTTGAATTCTAAAACTTTCATATCAATACAACTAATTTCCAAAGTTTTCCTCTTTCATTTGTGTTATAACCCGGCATCGTAATGTAGGCTTTAGAATATTGATATCTAATTTGTTATGACTTGGAAATTGAAATTTAAAATTTAATGATCCAAATTCTATCCTATTCTTCTTAGTCTTTATCTTCTTTTTTCTTTTATCTTCAATTTTTGTCCTCCCCTTTAACCAACTTACTTTTCTATTTCTCTTCCTCTACTTTCTTTGATGGTTCTAGTATCTTCCTCTTAGCTCTATCGTGTTGAACTTTTGCCTTGCAACTAAGAAACTCAGCCTTGCTTAATTAAATTTTATCCTTGCCATGTGACGCTTCCTATGTTACATTTGGTCTGTTCTTCCTCCTCCCTTGTTATTCCTCTTGAACCTCTTAGGCCATTGGTGATTCATTTGAAAGTTGAAGACCGATTTATTCTTCCTTCTCCATCTTTCCTTCCTCTGCTCTTTTTAACTTGGTCGTCGTGGTTTGCCATTTGGTGGGCATCTAAATTTAAGCTTTAGTGAGTGGTTTCCTCCCTTTTACTCTTGTGGACTTTAGAAGTTATATTGGAAAGCTGAAATTTACTTGTATTAGAGGAGATTAATGGCAGTTTGTAATGATTTTCTTTCACCGTCTTCTTGGTTCTTTTTTTTCTTTTTCTTTTTCTTTTCTTTGCCGTGTAAGTGCTGCTGTCCATGACAACAAGCAAAGTCTACTCCTATTCCAAGAGAGATTACCTCCTTTTCTTGACTATGAACCATATGTTTCTTATAGTAAGTCCAATCAAGTTATGAGATTGTCTTGTCCTTTTTAATTTGGTGGCTTTAGGAACGAAAGAGAGTGAAGTTTGAAGCTTGATTTTAGGTTGACTCATTCTTGATTGCTGGTTTGTCTTAGGATACTTCCAAGTCTAGACATTTTTAATCCTGTAATGCAAATAAGAAATTAATTCTTCACTAAAATATAACTCAAGCAAGCAAGAGCACTTATGAAATTTGAGAAATACTAAGCTGAAGTACAAGAAGTACATAAGTTAAAAATTACCAATTTGTTTTTAACAAACACGCTCAGAAACTTAGTTATGCAATTGAACAATCAAGGCTATAGACCATCATACATAGTCTAACACACATACATACTAAGCTACTCATACATAGTAAGTTATCCTGCATGATCCAACTTGATTGAAACTTTCTAGAGATAAGAGTGTCCAACTAGTAATGATACAAGACCACAATGATTTACAGGAACAATATTCATGATGTAAATTGGAGAATTTATCTATAAATATAATCGTATCAAACCTAAACTAATATGATTATATAGAACAGTGGGCCCTTGCTTCCAAATCCTATCAACGAAATCGTTAATGGACAAGTCTATTATATAAGTTTGAGTAACAATACTATAAATACAAGAAACCAGATTGCATATCATATAATACAAAATTCTTAATAGTATTCTTTTTGATACTATACATTGTCATGACAAAAATGAAATTATATAAGTTCTTAACGTTTAAAGCATTTCTATGGAATGATCATTAATAGTCCATGTTATTTAATTAGAGAATTATTTTAGAAATTGGAAATTGAATGATATGTAGCTTGGTAGTAAGCTATTGAAATTTGGTAGTTTAGGTTCTTGATAATTGTAATTAAATTAAACTAAATTAAATGAATATTATAAAAGTTAAAAATGAGAGTTAAGTGGTTTTGAAGGGGTGCAGGGGGCAGATTTCGTGAGTAACAGAAATTCAGTATTTTCGAGTGTCTTCGGGATAGAATTAAATTAAGAGTTCAAAAGATAAAATGTAGCTTATGGTCTTCAAATGTTTTCTGTAAAATTTCGTAGCTTGGTTCCAAGTATGTTGTGAGTTAGAGCTGTTAGACTCTGGCTAGGTCAAGCAGAATTTTTAGTGTCCTGTTTTCTGTTCATGCAAGAAATTGAGTGGGTTCAAAGACTAATTTGAGGAAATGTTTATAAATAATAAAGATATATATACTTGTCTATTAATAAACCCAACAAACGGAATTGGATTTCGTTTCTCCTAGAGAAAGTTATGTTCAATTAACTAAGGTTAGATCAAAATTGTCAAAATCCTACGTTTTGTAGAATTTGATGCAACTTCAAAGAATAAACTGTATTGATATACAAATCTAAAAATTTCAAATGATATATCATTATAAAGATACATGTGTCTAGTATTTTATAAATTTTATAAAACTGGATTCGGAATTTCCTAGAGAAAGATATGACCATTGAAGTGGACATCAGTCCAAATTCCAAGTTAGACAGTTTCAACATCTCTAACTTATTAAGTGCTTTTTTTTTTTTTTTTTAATGGTTTAATTTACCTATGTATTTTCAAGACATTTAAAATGTATTTTCAATATTAACCTTATCACATAAAGTATAATTCATATTAATTGGAAAACTTTCATAAATAAACCTATACAAGTTGAGATATAAGCTTAGTAATTAAAAGATTATAACAATAACATTTATGAACTAAATATTATTTGGAAATATGAATTTCAGTTCTGGATTCTAATATGGATCTGATGAAACACATGAACACAAGTGTGAGTGATGAGTGGAATCGGTTACGGGTGAGTGGTTAATTACTACCTTTAGGGGCTAGATTAGTATGTGTAATTATATGTTTATTTGAATATACATGATATATGGAAAATAAGCAAGTAGAGTATTTCAGCAATTTATTTAAATTATGTTTATTTGATATTGGTTGCTTTGTTTGACATTGGTTGTGGTTGATAAGGGCCAACAAAGTGAGATTTTATGAAAAGTGATTTTTATCTCCGAAATTAAAAATCCAAGTGCACCTAGGATATTCTAATTTCAAAATTTTGAGAAATTCTAATTCTGATAAATGTTTTTTTTTTAATTGAGTGCTCAACCCCGATGAATTGGATTATGTACGGAGATTAATCTGTTGTGCAGGGCACGAAAATGCTCGGCAGGGGGTGATATTGTTGTGCGGAGCTGGGTTACTCGTAGGCCCTTTGATTGCTTTGTTTCATATCATTACTCTGATAAATTTGTGATTCTATGTATCATGTAAGTTGTGAATTTATAACGATTACAACATATACGTGTAATGTGAATTAAGATAATAAAAAAAAAATTATATGAAGTTATGACATATGTCATACGTTTGTGTTGTGTGATGCTAGTACCCTTTGGGTATGATTTTTCACTCACGGAGTCCGTAGGACTCACCCCTCTTTTGTGGATATGTTTTTTTTTTTAGTAACAGGACTTCAAAGAAAGTTAATCACTAATACGAGGTTTTGCTGAGGATTGGACAACAAGGTATTCCTCGAAATCTCATACTTGGAGTCAAGGATGAAAGTTTGCAGTCACAATAAAACTGTGGGTGTTAAATTTAGTATAATTGAATATTCCAGTATTTGTTTTATTGATGATGTGAACGGAGCGGAGCTCCTTATTGTCTTTGTGTTGTTGTTGTGTAAGAACAAAAGTTTATAGGCTTGTATTTTACGGCATGTTCCATATTGCAAGGAACCTCTACCAAAATTTTCAGTAAATTGTGATTTGTTTAAGTTAACAAACTTTTAATGTTAACTTTTGTGTTTTTAAATACTTGGTCTTATTCATTGGTTGGTCAAGAGTCATGATCGTTTCTTTATTTGAGTTAAGGTTACGGAGGTTTGGTTACCATTCCTCCTGCCAATCATGTCTCCATAAGGGGTGTGACAATTTGCTTCATTTAACCACTGTATTTACTCTTTATTCCTAAACTTTTATTCTCACTTTCTTTAATCCCTAACCCTAAATCATTAACCATCAAGAACATCACAAGAATTAAGGTTATAAGTTAAAAAAATCACCAACAACAACACAAAGAGGGGCTGTTGTAACAAGAAGGAGTCGTTGCTGCCCTCCTAATCCATCCTCGGAGCTGGACAATAGTGTGCAGGGTAAGGAGGAGGAAAACCTTAAATGCCATTTCTCCTGCTGAACTTCAAAACGGCCTTTAAAGCTACTACACTTCATGACAAAATGGCTAGCTAAGAAGGAAACAGCAAAGCAAATAGGAGGCTACTCCTCAGCTGAACCACTCAACCCCAAGCCATTAAATAAAGCTGCTGCAACGCTAAAACACAAAATAAGGCTGCTGTAACGCTAAAACGCCAAACAGAGCAGTTGTAACTCCAAAGCAAAGAAGCCAACTTCATGGTTCTGGTATGGTTTGCAAGTGCTCGGCCAGCTGAAGTTGAAGGACAAACAAAGCATGATAAAAGTAGGAATAAAGAAGGAAAAACTTGGCTGCAAAGAGGAGCAAAGGCATGGCTACAAGGGATAATTATCACAGAAGAGAACAAGGGAATGGAAAAAAAGAGCAAAGTGGTACAAAATAGAAAAAGGAATCGGCTAAAGAAGAAAGGAAAAGAAAGAAAATAAATAAAAGGGTAATTGATAAGGTCAAAGTCAATGTTTTTAAAATTGTGGTGTATAAAATTTCTTGTTATATGTGTGTGTATATATAGATATATATACAATAACTCTAAAGCATAACACTAAGATGTCAGATTTTAACATATATATCCCAAAAGGTATCTTGTAAAAGGTTTCTTTTCATAAATGGTACAATCCTAGCAGTCATTAACTTTAGGAAAAGTGTTAATATAAATAAAAAACATGAACTTATATTTCAAAACAAAAATACATAATATTCTACTTTTAAACCAAGAGCCTTAACCTTTTTTATTTAAACCATAAGACAAAAGTTTTTGTTTTAAATCAAACAGACATAACTTTTTTGTTTAAACCATGCATAACTTTTTGTTTTAAACCAAACAGACATAATACAAACTCTTTTCTTTTCCAATATGTATTACAATTTATCAATTGTTAGTTTCCCATTTTGATCTTCCTTCTGTATTATTAATTTTAACAATTTCTAATTAATTTTTTTTTTGAAAATATCCAACGATTTCTCCCAATTTCAAGATTTCTACTTTGCAAGTGATATATCTTAGTTTATCCATTGGTTAGTTGTATAAGGTGTCCTTAGACTTGAGCCTTTTTCTAGTAAATATAAAATGTCAGAATTCAAAGTATCTATAGACTTGAACTTTGTAATTTATAGTAACATAATACAGCTCACTTATCCATACAACTTCCCAATTATATTTTCTACTTCTTGCACATTAATGGTCATGTGCTACATCTTAGGAATTCATATATGTCTTTGAGACAGACATTCTATTCTCAGCAAAAACGGCCACAATTCCCACATATACAGATGTGAATTTATAAATTTATTGTATGATCTGTATTTTCACTTATGACATAGATTCATTAAAGGATGTAAATCCTACCATTTGATTATTCTCCATACTACCATGCAGTTACTTTGAGATGGTACGAAATTTTAAAATAATTACATGTTCATTTTCCAATTGAAACTAGAAGATTATGATTTTTTCTAACGGTCTAGTTGGTATCTCATATATGTTACCTGTTAATTTAAAAACTTTACGAAGCCCATCTCCCGTAAGTATTCCATATCACATCCATGCTTAAGCAAATTCCAAATGAATTTGACAAATATTTTCCCTTGAGTTTGTGATAAAACTTACTTTAAGATCATACTGTCCCTATTAATGTTTCTATCATCAATATCAAGATCCTTAAACTGTTTCATGGAAGTTGAGCAATTATATGCTTCTTAGGTGAACCAACATTAAAATACTATTTTCAAAGAAATTTGTATTTACCTTCAATGTTTAGACTATGTTAATTGTAACACCTAGGATCACTATTACAATAGCATCAATATCACCTTTCCGAGTAAGATTTTAAATCCTCTCATAACATTGATATCATGTATATTTTTTCATACAAACTTACACAATAATATTGATTCCAAAACAATATTTCCACCATTTTCTAGTAACAATTATTTTTTTTAACCCCACTTTTTGAACTATTTCAAAAATCATAGGGTATGTGAATAAATTCATATCCATACTATAATATGCCCAATATCCATCCAATAAACTCAATTGAATTCAACAAATATCCACATAATTTTCAACCAAGAAAAATTCTCCAAACTAGTAATACCACTAGCCAAGTACCTAAGGTATAACTAATCAAAAAAATAATTATTTCTCTTTATACCTTCTAGAATTTTCTAAGAAAAGTTATGCATTCAATATATAGTAAAATTATGCACTTGATGTATCGTAAAATTAAGAATTCATAACTATTCACCCGTTACTCCATTCATCACACACTTGACATACAAATTCAAAATAGAATTTAATCATTCCCATGATATTTTAAATTATATTATCCACACATTTAAAACATATATCATGTATATAATTTTTTTCTTTAGTTATTATAATTGGTTTCGAGTACATAACTTTAAATATCCAAATCAACTTGGAATGTCTAACATACAACAATTTTCTTATTAGAAAATTTAACACTCAAAAAATTATCATTGATTTTTTCATGTCCATGTATTTTACAATACACAATTTTGGCAGAGGCTCCCTGTAAAGTGGAATATGCCCAAAATACAAACATATAACATATATACCCTATTTACAAATCAAAAAGGCAACAACAACAACTGTACCATAACTATAAGGAGCTCTGCTTCATCTCATACCATATAATTAACTAACTAAACGATTACACACAAATAAAAAATCCAAAACTCAAGCCCTAAAGTGACTGCAAAGCTTCATCTATTGGCTTCAAGTAAATGATCTTGAATGAATACCTTGCTGCAACATTATTGGCAAGTGAAGTATCTGTAGGTGACGTTTGATGAGATCCTAATCCTTAAAAAAAAAAAAAAAAAAAAATAGACAAACAAGGTGAGTCATAAAGACTCAGTGAGTGAAAAATGTATCTAAATGTATTAACATCAATCAACACATAAATAAAAATACATAGGTCGAATAATCTCATGTTAGCATAAATTACAAAGAAACAATTTAATTTCACATACGTAGATATAGAAAATGGACAATCAAATAAATACAACTCACATAATGTATAATATGCAAACAAATTAATTAAAGCATCCAAAGGGTTAATTGGAGTAACTCAGCACCCACACACCATGTACACATCCTCCTTGGGGCTTTTTGCTCCCGCACACTAAAATTTTATATAAGCTTCTCATATAACCTCCCCGAGGCTGAGTTACTAGTATATTTTTGTTCAAATATCAAATAATCAAATCAAGTTATCTTAGATACACTCATATTCTATCTTATATATAAAAATAATTTCACTTGTCTCTTATCAAACACAAACAAAGTTCCACATCAATACATAATACAACAAAAGCTAGAGTGTTAACAACATAGCACTTTTGTCACTTAATTCAATCAAAGCATTAAATACTCACATTTGAGAACTATATATATCAATACACATAAACCAACACAATTCCATCAATGCCATATATATACATACTCTAAGAAAACCAACACAATTCCATCAATTCCATATTACTCATATACCAAACATTAGCTTTAGAGTTGATTTAGCTATTTTAAAGGCTTGAATTATGGAAATTCAACATCCAATTCGCTCTAAAACCTCCATGGTAATCACATTTAAGCTTCTATTCTTGTACATTTATTCATACCTACTAACCCTTCCTGTAATTATCAACAAACAAGGAGTAAGGAATGATTTGCGTGAAAGCAAAAGGAGTACTCATGGTTGGCCTAACAAATTATGGCTGCCATTGGTGAAGTTGTGGCTGCTAGCAGCTCTGCATTGATGGAATTGTGGCTGCTACTGGTTGCTACAACCCAAGTTGCACGGCAACTCTATAGTCTAATGCTGCAGTCTTCCACGGCCTTAGAAGGACAACTTGGCTGGAAGGAGGCCAGGTGCAAGCCAAAGCCAAAACAGGCCTGTTGCTACCTTGTTGCTGCTCTCGGCTGAGATAAAAGAAAGGAAGCTAAGGTGCAAGGAGGAACAAAACACAGCTGAATGAAGGTTCTTGAGGGCAGAATAAAAGAAAGGAAAATCATGGCAAAACATGGAAAACTAAAACAGGGGCATCAAATGGAAGACTCGGGAAGCAGAGACAAGGAAAGAAAATAGAGGCGGTGGAAAAAAAAAAAAAAAAAAAAAAAAGGGACAGAAAGAAAGAAGGAAGGAAATAGAAAAGAAAATAAAGGATAATGAAAGTAAGACAAAAATATAAAAAAGTAGAATCAAAGTCAAAAAATATAAAGTTGTGGTGTAAATATTTCTTTGATACATATGTATTTTGTTGAAATATTTGAGGCTTGATTTTAGAGATTTAATTGTATGAAACATTTGAGGCTTGATTTTAGAGATTTAATTGTATGTGTTTTTGGGATTCTTTGTAAAATAGGAAAATGAAGTTGAATAATCTTATCACTTATTTGAGTCTTAGTAGCATTATCACTAGAAAAGACAGGAATAGAGAGGCACTTACCGCGATCAGGAGGCTTAAGTTGAACCACATTCAAATTGCTAGCCTTATGAGATTTAGCAACATTAGAAATATCATTGAGAATGAGACCAGCATCCTGCAAGGACTTATCTACCTCCATAAGTACTACCATCCATGCTAGAGGCAGAACCGAACATGAAGTCCTAGACAAGCTACTCCCTCGGTTTAGTAATAGAAGAATCTTCACCTTTAGACAGTTTTTAGAAATGAGGTCTATTATAGCTTGTCACCTTGCCCTTAGGCTGAGGCTTAATAGCCTATTTGGCTTTGACTTTATGGACTAAAGTTTTCTTGGACTTATCTGACCCAGTATGGAAATCTGGTTGCATAGGTTTAGCAACAGACTCAGAAGGAATATCAAGTTTGTCAGAGTTTCCTATAGCAACTACAAATCCAGAATTATCAGGTAGACCAACTGGAGGACTCTCCTCATCTTCAGAGATTAGAATGTTAAATCTAGAGTCATTGACATTCTAACCTCCTTAACTTGCAGGATCAACAAATATAGGATTCTTGGCCAATTTCAGAAAAAAAGTGCTATTTTTCGCTTTCGTAAATTTGGGCAACCTTCCCTTTTGAAGGACTATCATCCAAAGGCCATAATCAGATTTGTGGGTAGAAACTCCTGCAGCCACATCAGTGGGAACATCCCTCCTCAACTGTGTCCCTTCACGGGGGAAACTCCATTAGCATGAACTTCATCAGGAGGATGCAACGAAGGACACCGTTCTTTTTTATAGCCAAAAACCCCACAAGTGAAGCAAATCATATGAAACCCCACATATTCAATTCTTCGCCATCTTTTACCAACCATGAGCTTAGGTATCAAAGGCTTATCCAATTCAATCTCCACACAAACTCTAGCAAATTTACCTCTATCCGAGTCTTGTGTGGCCTTACCAATCTTCAAGACTTTTCTAATCTAGCTAACGCCCTCAAACAAAGTCTCGGATTGAAAATATTTAATTGGAAGTTCAGGGAGTTTAATCCGCACTGTTGTTTTCTTGATCTGCTCTTTTAGAGGTTGAAATTCTGGCTTTTATCTTCGAATCATTAATCCAAGGACCATTCAAGAGAACATAATTCATATCCTCTGCGGAATTGAGCTAGACAATGAAGAAATCACCCCCAAGATCAATTAACTTCATATCAACCTTCAACTGCCACTTTTGTTTCAATCGATTGAACATACGATAAGCTTTTCCCCAGAAGCTTCACGATCATGTAACCCATCCATGGCTACCGAAGCTGCTCCAATTCCAAGATAGGAATATGAATTTTTGGCCAATCGCAATCGTCATCATCATCCTCAGGTCCACTATCCTCATCTGACCTATCTCCTCCATCAATCCACGAAGAGTTCCACAGATAGGAAAACTCTTCAGCTTAACCTTATAAGAACTCACTGGTGGTAGAACAAATTCCATCAGAGGATGCTGGTGCAGATTCGTAAAACCTGGTGAAGGATCATTAGAACGATCTCTTATTGAAAAACCAGCATCCTCAGAGGTAATGGAGGACGTTAGCAAGCGAGCACCAGAGTAGAAGGATCGGTGAGGGTCACCGTCTCCCATGGAGGAATCGGCGAGCAAAATGCACTAGAGTGCACGATAAGTTCAAGTTGGCTTATGATAAGAGGCAGTTATTTCAGAAGGCGCACAAGCAAAAACATTAAACTATCCTATGCTCAAAGCATCTCAGATTAAAATTTAAAAATTCTAATTATTCTTTCCCCTCTAATTTTCACCTTCCAAACAAAGCGTATAATTCTTATGTTTCATAAGTTGCTGATCGAATCCAGCTAATCCATTTGCAGGTTGCAACTTTATCTACTTTGTCCAGAATAATAGAACCGACATTCCCCTTTTGCTTCAGGAACCGACCTTCCCTTTGGCAAACATTGTCAAAACCCTCCTGAAGTCCTGGTTCACAGTAATCCCCACAAGCATGGTCCTCTATTAATGGTCCAATTTTGTGCTCTCAACTATATTTTATATTTATATTTCTTTTTTCAAATTGTACATTTTTTGGTACATCAAAAAAATTAAATTATATTTTATTCAGGTGTATGAAATTTTTTAAAACTCATACACATTGTTTATTTTGTTTAAAACTACCTCATGATGTCTTTTGAACTAAATTATTTTTAGATAAAAAATTTTAAATTAACAATTTTATAACTAAATTATGAAAAAATAATAATAATAAATCAACTTATAATTTATAAATTCATGTTAAAAATAAATTACTAAAAAATTAAAAATAAACTTAAAATTACTAAAGTCATGTCATTTGGTGAAACATAAACCAGAGTGTTTCCTCACTAGCCTTTTCAGCTTGAGAGAAAACCATAAATGACAAATATCTTAAACACGAGGATCAACTCAAACAACGAAGAAAATCAGTTCCCACAATTTAGACCCATCATAATTATGTCTGCCTCTTTCTTTTCTCTTCTTTTTTTTCTATCGGTGTGTTAGTTTAGTTTTTGTTTTAATAATGATATTCAATTTGTTTATCGTTAGTTTGAATTGATTTCAGTCAAAGCCAATTTGGTTTATCAGTTTGAGACTAAATCATATGTACTTAGTTTTAAAAAATTCATATCAGCAGGAGTAAAGCACTTCATAGAAACAACCCAAGGAAAACTAGTGACACATACATAACCATGCTAAATATCTTTCAAGAAAAAATTCCTTGAAACACATGCTAATACTTTGCACAGGGAATCCTATGCTATACTGTAATGCTACACTCCTGAGATTTTGAGCCCTAGTAAACATTAAGACCAATATTGGTGGTGGCTTGGGATTTCGCAACAAAGCTCCCAAAGGCAATTCACATAAGGATCTCTTGAAACTAAAGAATAATTAACTTCTTTACATCTGAAAAAGATCCTTACTAGAAATTTGACTACAAGTTTGATGTGCTATGCAAGAAAAAGGACCCAAAAAATAAGTGCCTAGAAAGCTGTCAAGTCAGCAACACTTCCAGATATGAGCAACCGAATAGCCTTCACATAAAAGCACCTCGTCCACCCCTTCGGCTATGCCTATCGTATGCAGTGTTGAATTTGTCAACCAGTTCATTCATGGAGCTGGGACAATAAAAGATTTCCATGTTAAAACATGAATCCAAAGCAGCTTCAAATGAAAACAACGAAGTAAAGTCAAAGTGCAAAATCCAATTTTTCCCCCTTCAAAAATACGGAGAGCTGTAATCCCCTGCCCTAGGTTATGCATCTCTTAGGATGTCTTGTTGCATCATGTAGGAATCTAAATTCCGTCCATGAAGATTATACTGCAAAATTTGGGTTATGATTGAGTTGACAGATTTTAAGAATAAGAACCTCTGATTAAAAAACCTTTCCTATCTTGGAGGGCCTTTCAACTTATTGATCTTGGAAAAAACATCATGTAAATGGCCAGGGACAGAAGGAAATGATTCCCTGAACTCCCACTATAATGCTTTACTTATGCAATGAAACCATCAAATAGGGGAGAAGCTTTCACAGAAAGTGCATTGACAAAGAAAGAATAGAGGGGCCAATGAAAGCATAATATACCTTGAACCATTGCAAGGTAAGTAATAAATAAAGTGTCATTGCATTCCTACAAGGAAATATCAAAACATATATACTTATATCATGAGCAACAAATAACTAGAAACTAAGCACTTATGAAGCCTTTATTGTGATATAAGCCATATTATGTAGATTCTCCTAACAACACTTACTAAGGCGCTAAGTTTCAGAAGTTTATTTACATTTGATGCAGGGGTCAATATTGGATATTGTAATTTTTCATTATGACTTGCTATACTAGAAAGCTTTAAATTTCCAATGATGCATTTAAGGTCCTTGACAGCTCGTTAGAAAAACCATATGATGTGTTACAGAATATCCAAGACCCCATTCACTCGCCTGGACAATTACTGGACTTTATTATATATAAAGTCCCAATAAAATTCACAAGCAAGGAAAACAACTTTCAACCTTATTTTACCTCTGTGACACTTACAATAATTATACTGGCACAAATACAATGAATGTTCCAAAGTCTGAAAAACAACCTTTCCATCAACTCTTTCACAACCTGAATGCCCAAACTACAGATGTCAAGTTACTTCCCATGCCTAGCTTCTTCAATCAGTTTCAAGTTCCAATTACATAGATACTCTACCAGTCAGTAGTTTGCTTCTACGTCCTACGATTTGGGATTCATGGTTTGTTGTAGCAAGATTCAGAGGAAAATACAAGCCACAATTTACAATGATACAAAGTAATCAAAATTTTCAAATACAATAAATATCTTCTTTAGACATGCAGGAGGTTTAAAGTGGGTATTAGGTAATCAAAAAAATTAGATACAAGGAAAGGGCAAAAAGAAGCATGTAGACAGAAAATAGGGAAAAATGGGAGCGTAATATGGGTAATCATGTGTATGCATTCCAGCTTTAAGAATGAGTTGTTTTTAGCAATTAGATCTGATGGCAATCTGTGCATTTATTCTTACACCCTTGTCATCAGATGTTAATCCTACAAATACACACATGAAAGACAGACACACAAAGGCATAAGAAGTGCACGTAATTCAACTCTCCTAGGGAAAAAAGAAGTAACGCTTACCATCAAGAAATCATCTTGAAATTTTCCAGATTCAACAACAGGCAATCTTCTAAGCAGACTTGATACTTGTCTTAGCAGTGAATTCTCACAAGGTATATCACCTGCATCTTGGAGATACAAGATTCAATGATAACAATTTGCATATACTCAGTAAGAGACTATATTTTGTTTATTGGTACAAAGAGAAGCAGACAATTACATAGACCAAACAATGGGTTATTGTTTTTGAAATGTAAAAACAAGAAGGTGAGGAAAAGGACTGAAACCAAGATGAAAGAGTGGTCAGATATAATTGAAGATTTGTTAATTCCACCTCTAGAAATTTCAAAAGCAAAGAAGACAGAAAACAATCAAGTTTCACAAAATTACTTCTACCATAACACTTCATAAGAAAACAACACACCTCCTAAATAAATAAATAAAATCTATATTAAGCAAGAAATTTTATTATTTGTTGAGTACCATATAAAAGCAAATGCACCAAAACTTTGAATCTGGAAGTTTATAAGTTTATATATTCTTTGGGGGGAATGATATATCCAATGCCATAAAAATTTTGAAAGCATTTGCACTGAAGGAAAGTAGGCTGTCCATTCCAGAATGTTGAGGAAGGCCTCGCTCAGAAGACTAATTGTGCTTTGTAGCTGAAACTTATGTTACTAATAACAAGGAATCGTTGGTGCACCATGCACCCAATACTCTGCTTTGGTGAGGATTGACTTACTGTCTTGGCAAACCATGATTTTTTTTATTTTTTGAAAAACCACCAGTGTTATTAAAGGCTCTAGGTGCACCTAGTGCAAGGGATCTTTGGAGCCTTGGTTCTAGGCGCCAGCGTAGGTGCATACCTGAGGAAATCTAGGCACCATACTAAAGAAAATCTAAAATTGCTACAATAAGCTTCCATCAAGTAAAATCTAGTTTCAATGTGTTATGAAAGAGTAAAAATAGGAAGGAAAAAAAAATAGCTATAGGCAAGAATTTCAAGTAAAGAAATAAATACAATTAGCAAAAGACATGAGGTTCATCATGTAGTCCACTAAGTTTAACAAGTAAATATTATCTCTAAGCCAAAAACAATAAAATTAGTGTCTTTGTTTTCTAAATTCCTAGTAGGTCCAACAAGTAGTCAGCTAAGAGCCAAAACGAGTGCCTAAGTGGGCTACGTACAAGCGTGAGAGATTAAGCGCACGCCTAAAGGCCCTAAACTAAGCCTGAGTAAATGGCGAGAGGGCTGGCCTCTTGCCTTTTGACCTCAGTTGCACCTTTAATAATACAGTTCACTATCATCATATTTTTATGTCAAATCAATTCCATTATTTCTTTAAACCTTCTTGTACCTTTCTGCACTGCGAGAAGGTAATGATGGAGCACCCTTATTCTACTATTCAGCATTTTGATGGCACTATGAATACAAGTAAGATGAGTAGGCACTGCAAACAAACCCTAAACTATAGAAACATTTAACACATAGGGAAAAACTAAAGAACTAATTTTGAGGCTTCGAGCATTGCCCTTTTGTTAGAATGATAACTTCAAAAACGACCATAAAACCATACTAGAAGCGTAAAAAGTGTAACAATAACACTCACATTGAGTAGCTACTGAACCTCCATCAGATGGTTTAAGATGTGCAACCTGATCAACTGATATCCACTCTGCTTCAACAGTCTAACATAGACAGAATTGTTTTAATTTTAATTTTAATTTTTTATTTTTGTATAAAAAGAAAGGTAAATAGGATAAAATAACGAAAACACCATCATAAAGTGAAAACCTCAATGGTGTAGCTGGAATGGACAAATATGAGTTGTGGAATCCCGTCTATAACATGTAGCTCTTGAATCACAATATTATATACCCACAAGGACATAAACTTTATCACCTTTGTATTGTTAAAAGTTAAATAGATGACTGACAAAAAGTAAGCTACCCTGCAAAGCGGTAACAACCACAAGATCTTGCTACTTAACAAACTTCTCAAAATATTAAACACATGCTAAATGAGATAATGATGCTGACCATATACCACTTTCATATATAGTGACTGGGAGATCCTTTTGAGCATGATTGACTAAAGGGTTTAGAAGAACGTGGACAGGGCTTTCATTTATGTCCATCAACTGTACAAAAGGAGTACCAAATATTATAATGAGATAAAAATACAAAGCAACCTGGATTCAGAAGAAAGTTTTAAATAAATCGAAAAAGATTCTGGATCTAAACACGTAATTGTCAATACTAGAGAAAATTTAAAATATTTTAAGACTAGTGAGGTGAGTAAAATATTTGTATCCAAGTTTCAAAAAGATGTGTTAAAACGTTATATCCACAACAACTTCAGCTGCAACAGAAGTCCTTAAACACAGAATTTAATACAAAAGCCATAGAAAGTCGAGAAAACAAACTCAAGAAGTTATATTAGTCAAGAACAAAATATCATATGAAGGTACTGTAATGATTGGTTTGAGGTTTGAATCGATTAAGAAAAATTAGAAAAGTGATAAATCATTTTGGACGTACAACAAAAAGCTTAAGAAAACATACTTTTAAGTGATTAGAACTATAAGAATTAATGATGTGTAACTTTGGTGATTACATGGATAGCTTAAGTTAAGTGACATAACATACAATCAAATCATTAATATTTGATGGAGTCGAAACCAAGCTAAGTGACAAAATAATTCATGATATGATAATATTTAATGCTTTGGCACCAGCACACATATAAAGTTAGATATTCCCCACTCACATAACAATATTTGTATTAACTAATTCAATTAAAGTCTATATTAGCATAGAAAGAAATATATATTTTTCAGTTATAACTGATTTATTATGTCCCAAAAGGTAGGAAATAGGAATCCCAGAAATCCTGAAGATGGTATATGGCCCCAACATTCAAACTCCTTGGAAGAAGTGTTTGTATCTTCACCACTGGAGCTTCAACACTATTCCATTCCTCCCTATCTGAATAACTATAACGAATTTCCACCCTAACTGAACTACATGAACATGGTCTACAGGCAAGAACTCAAAGTTCCAATCAGATGCAAAATAGTGATAGCATCACCAGTGAACACCAGATGATGCAAAGACCAGCATAATTATGTGTAAGTTATTTGACAATGCACGGGAAGAGATCAACTGTTTCCCCACTATTTTTCATAAACACCAACTAATAAATACAACCATTCATGCTACAAAATTTTGAAAAGTAATCAAACCCTTCTGAACATACTTCCACAAACTTGCATCATGGGACAACCATACCAATGGAGCAACCCAACCAGTCAACCACCCTCAAAGCTACCATACTATGCCTACCACTTACCTCCAAAAACAGTTCATCTGCATCAAAAACCACAATCTAAAGGAGCCACATATAACTTCATGGACTTCTAAGTCTAAATCAAGAGAAAAGCCTCCTCCCAATTGACCAAATGAAATTCAAGGTTACCTTCTCATAGCAAAGAAAACCCTACTTAGTTTATCCCAATATAAGAAAGCAATACAGGTACTGGAACTATTAAATGAAATAAGTTATTGAATTAGATTAGGTCCAGAAGCAGCACCAAAGAGACTTGAAGCGAAGGTAGCCCCTAAAGGTGATTCTTTCTGAAGAGTTGTCAGCATATAGAATGAGTAACCATTCCAGCCTAACAGACACTTCTCTACATTTCAATAGTAGAATCCTAGACAAATGTCTCTAATTGACGAACAATGGTTAAACCCAAAATAAAATGGCATCCTCTATCACTAATTGAGATACATGTCTCCATTAGGACCCACCTTGAGCTGAAAGCAATTGTCCACACAAGAACACATAAAAATAATAATAATGGGGCAGAACTTTCCAGAAAAGAGAAACAAAAAGTGTAGATACAATCCATGTCTCCATAACATAAAGCAAGAAATAGCAATGAACATCATCATAAGCTAATTATTTAGAGGATAACTATTCATGCTACCCACCAAACTATAAACTTCTTCTTTCTCATTTTTACTTTCATTTAATTTACTTATTTTTCTTTTTGCTGGGGTTACCAACCACATTACTCTTCTTGTGCAACAAAATCATGGTAGGGAATTAAGACTCCAGGAATAAACTATGCTGATGAAATTTTAGAAGTGTTTTCATGACATTGAGCTTCACAAATAACCTCCCTAGGAAACTAAAATAAATTCTTTGCATACTGGTAATTGCTATGGCATTCTATTGTGTGATGTAATGAATTTGTGGTATATTTATCACCGAGTAGATCATGTATAGATCTCAATACTATAAGAATGTTGACAAGTCCAAGAATGTTAAAACATATGATTAAAAAAAGTTACAAATACAAAGAAGCAATTCATATCAAGTGTGCAAGTAGCAATGAAGTTGCATTGGTTGTCGATTCCAATGTGGCTCCAAATTTCAGGTTGAAAAAAGAAATACTTCTGCTGACTGCCAACAAGTAGCCGTATCATAAAAATCTCAGCCTCGCACACCAGCTCCCATCAGGCAATTTTGTGCCCGTAGACCAAATAGAATCATAAATGGAATCACTGAAACCCTTCTTCTAATTCACCAACTGGGGCTGAGCACTTAATTCTTAAAAAAAACACATTAGAAAAATCTCATATCAAAATATTAAATTAAACATCCTAACTGTACCTAGATTTCATTTTCGAAAATAAAATCATTTAAAAAAAATCACTTCGTTAGCCCTTATCAACCACAAACAATGCTAAATATTAAACACAATCCACATAATAAAATCATAGCAATATAATTCTTATTCATGTCTATATAACAAATATATATATATATATATATATATATACAAATATATCAAACAATCAAATAAACTAATCTAGCAACTAAGGGGTAACGATTAACCACTCACCAGTTTACAAATCTTGTTAATTATCGCTTCCTCTTGCTCTTACGTGCATCATCAAAAGGGTCTGGAATTGAAATTCATAGTTTTAAATAATATTTAGTTTATAAACGTTATTTTTATAATCCTTTAATTACTAAGCTTATATATCAACTCACATAAGTTTTTATGAAAGTTTTCCATTAAGTCATTACATGTCAAGTACTATAAATTGTACTTTATGTGGTAAGGTTGATAATGAAGAGACATTTTAGATGTTTTGACAATGCATAAGGCAGAAGGAAACAATTAGAAAAGATATAAAACACTAGTGAGTTGAGATGTTGAAACTGTTCAAACTTGGGGTTTGGACCAGTGTTCACTCTAATAGTTATATCTTCCTTTAGGAAATTCCAAATCTAGTTTCATAAATTTTTTTAAATACTAGACACATGTAGCTTTATAATGGTATATCATTTGAAATTTTTAGATTTATATATCAATAAAATTTATTCTTTAAAGTTGCTTCAAATTCTACAAAATGCAATATTGGCAGCTATGACCTTACCTTAATTATTTGAACATACCTTTCTCTAGGAAAAAGGAAATCAAATTCAGTTTGTTGGATTTATTAATAGACAAGTATATCTTTCTAGATAGGTATCATATGTATTATTTGGATGTGTATATTAGTACAGTTAATTATTTAAATTTTACTCTTTTTAGGCATTTCACAACCTCATTGGATATTTGTTTATTTTCACTTACATACTTAATCAAATTTAATAAAACTAAGTTGAAATATTAACTTTAGGAAGTTAGATATCTTTTTTATTAGAAACTTTTTCCTAAAATCAGCCTTGAACTCACTCGATTCTTCACATAAACAAAAACAGAGAACTTGTAAAATTCCTAGTTGACAACCTTTGATTTCGATATTTATAGAATTCTTATACTTGGGAATTAAATTACGAAATCTCCAGTATAGTGTTTCAAGATGCTAGGAACAAATTTCATTCAGAATTCCTAAGCTAATTACAAAGTTTTCTAGATTGATTAAGATTCACTAAAAATCTTGCATGATCTACCAATAAATATACTTGGAACCATGTTACAAAATTTAGAGACAACATCCCAAGACCCAAAGCTACACTTTGTCTTTTGAACTCTTGATTTAATTCAGCTTTGAAAGCACTCGAAATACAAGATTTCTTTAACCTACGAAATCTGGCCAACACCTCTTCAAGAACCCCTTTACTATTATTTTCCAACACTCTACTCACAACTTACCCTCCCTTGTTCATATTTATTACTCACTTTCATCAAATCCTCAATTCACCATATTAATCAACCATTCTTTATTCTTGTTTAGGAACTTTTTATTCAAATTCCAATAACAACTAACTACCAATAATTAAATTTACCAAGTTTTACTCAAAAAGTTATAATTAGCTTTCTTTGAGGCTTTCTCGCAAACACCTTAACGGCACTCATCTCATTACTTAAGTATATATATATATAGATACTACTCCAAGCAACCAATCTAACTTCCTTAATTCCATTTTGCTTAAATTCCAAATATTAGTTTTAGAGTTAAATTCATTATTTGAAAGCCACCATCAACTTAGATTATGGAAGTTTGTCAACAACCAATACCAAATCCACCATTAACATGGTTACCAAGCTTGTAATCACCCTTAACCAATAACCAATTCACCTTTTAACCATAACCCTTATCATTTCTAACTCACTAATTCCATACACCTAATTCATTAAACAACCACAACCAACTTCCCATGATTCCTTTTCCAATTATTACTAACTAACAATCAATCCATCAACTTAACACAACTAAACTAAGAAAAGATTTAAAACCAAGAACCAGCCAACCTCCCATTACCGTAGACCAAGCTGCTGCTCAAGATAAAGAGGCGGTTGTCCAAGCTTTAGCTGTTGAAATGAGGGCTTTTGCTGCTCCTTCTACTTACCACCAAGAGCTTAAAAGACTCCCCACATCCAGCTCTACTGAATAGCCAAAAGAAAAGCCAACCACCACTACTGCAAAGAAGGAAAGCTCACGGCCAAGGCAAACGGCAAAGGAAAGAGGAGACGCTGGGTTGATATGGAAAGAGTTAACCTCAGTTGCCAAAGAAGAACTTCCACGATAGAGCAAGGAAAAATGAAACAACGGAAGAAAGGTCTAGAAAAATCGTGGAAGCAAAAGAAATTAAAGGAGAATGAAGGTGGATGGATTAAGAAAAAAAAAATAGAGACAAAATTGAAAGAAAAAGGAAAATAAAAGAACAAAATACTAAGTTAAAGTCAGAGTCAATGATTGTATAATTTTGTGGTGTATAATTTTTCTTGTTATAACATATTAAATATGTGGTGGATCCTCATTCTTGTTACACACACACACACACACACACACACATATATATATTTATTTATTTACTTTTTGGCTTATAAACATGAGGTGCAAATTTATTCTTAGTTTTATATATGTATATTATATGTACACATGTGTTCATTGTATTATTTACTTATTCTATTTGCTTGTGGTGGAGATTAAATCTTGATATATTTATACCTATTAATTACTCACTGATCACTTGAATTTACTTGATCATAATATTATTTACTTTATGACAACCAATGCACATAATTTTAAGTCATATACTAAGGTTACACTAAGATATCAAATTATAACATGTTTAACTATACTATTATTTAATTAATTTGTTTATGTTATAATGAAAATTTATACATCGTGAAACCTTACAAAATTTGTTTCTGATGACATCATGAGCCTTACAAAAAAGTTCACTTCCTCCATTTTCTTTGAAACCTTCAGGTTGAACCATGTAAACCTTTTCAACAAGATCTCTATTTAAGAAGGTTGTCTTCACATCCATCTGATGTAACTCAAGATTAAAATGAGCCACCAATGCCATGATGACCCTAAAAAAGTCTTTAGTTGACACAAGAGAGGAAATCTCATTAAAATATACACCTTTTCTTTGAGATAAATGCTAAATATTTCCTTTCGAATCTTTCTTGGTCTTACAAGCCCATTAGGGTCCCACTTGCACCCAATGGGTTTGCAACCTTCTAGAAGTGTTACCAACCCCCACACACTATTGTGTGCCATAGATTGCATCTATTCTCTCATGGCTTCAATCCACATGTTTGATTGTGGGCTGGAGACAGCTTCTCCATATGTAGTGGAATTAATAATCTGACCATCATAATCAATCTTACCTAAATACACAATGAAGTCATCAGAAATAGCATGCTTTCTCAGCCGTTTAGACCTTCTGACAGGTATTTGTGCAACTGGATTCTATGGCTAATGAGCTTCTTTAGGAACATATACAGTACCTTCAGTAGGAACAAGTAGTGCTACTTTAGCTTGTTCATTTACTTTCCTCTCCTCCCATCACCTATTCACATAACAGGCGTAGGTATAGTTGCTTTTGATAGATCATATAAAGGAATAGTAATATTCTCATTTCACTCTCCCTGACCTAAAGATGAAGACTTATCTAACTCAGCAACATCAAATTCCAAGAACTTGGCAGTTTGTGATTCTAATATTTTGGTTTCTTGTGTGGGGCAATAGAACCTGTATCCTTTAGAGTGATCTAGATAACTAATAAAGTAACAACAGGTAGATTTAGGGTTGATTTTCTTCTTATTTGGGTTATAGATTCTCACTTCAACTGGACACCCCTAGATACTAAAATGGTTTAAGCTAGACTTTCTCCCAATCCACAACTCAAAAGGTGGTTTAGGCACCGCTTTACTAAGAGCCTTATTAAAGATGTACCAACCAGCTTTAATGACTTCTCTTCAAAGATATTCAGGTAAGTTTGATTTACTCATCATACTTCTCATCATGTCCTTAAGGATGCAATTATGCCTTTTGGCAATACCATTTTGTTTAGGGCTACCAGGCATGGTACATTGGGCAACAATTCCACATGCTTCTAAGTACTTGGCAAATGGTCCCATATGTTGTCTATCAACTCTATGTTTGCCATAATACGGTAATCACAATCAGATCTTACAATCTTAATAACTTTCCCGAATTGTTTTTCAACTTCAGTTTTGAAAATTATAAATTTATCAAGAGAGTTAGATTTTTCTTTAATCATGGTAGAAACCAAAATGGGGGAAGTCATTAATGAAGGTAATGAAATAATAGTGTTTACACAAAATGGTGGAATATGGTCTACTAATATCTGTGTAAATGATCTCTAAATATCCTGAACTATGGGTTACCCTTTTTTTTTGTCTTGGTCAATTTACCCATAATGCAATTGACACAAGTTTCTAATTCTCCAAAATCAAGTGATGATGGATGCTATCCTTAATGAGTCTTTCAACTTTTTCCCTTAATATGTGACCTCGATGCTTATGCCTAAAGCATTGAGGATATCTCTTTAATTAAAGGTCTTTTGGAAATAAATTTTTAGTATTTAAAGAGGAATTAACATTTAAGGGTGCTAAAGTCATTATGTATAAACCATTGGACAAAACAAACCCTCCAAGAATTTTAGAATTTAAAAGCAACTAAACTTTCGAAATACCAAAATTGAAGGAATAACCAATTTTGTCCAACAAAGAAACTAAAATAAAATTTAGCCTAAAAGACAGTACATAAAAAGTGTTTTCCAAAACAAGTTCAAAATCACTTTCTAAAACTAAAAAGATGATTGCTACTGACTTGACTTCAACTTCAACATCATTCCCGATTCTAAGCTTTGCCTCTAAATCACTTGGCTTCCTTTTGCATTTGAACCCCTACATGGTACAAGCAACATAAACAGTTGCACCACTATCAAGCCACTAAGAATTTGATAGGACATTAACTAAATTGGATTCAAAACAAATGAAAGCTAGTGAGTTACTTTCTTGTTTATTTTTCTTTTCTAATCGAGATTTCAATTTGAAGCAGTTTGCTTTCACATAACCTCTTTTTTTTGTAAAAGAAACATGTAATGTCTTTTTTAATGGCAGTCTTAGGACCACCCACAACAGGTTTCTAACCAGTACCATGCCCTTTCATATCCTGAGTTTTCTTTTAATGAGTAGATTTTGACTTACCTTGACCACTCTTGGTAGAACTAAGTTTGGAATGGGAAACAAAGAGTGTGATTTCACTCTTTTCTTTCTTAAGCTTATCTTCCTCAGTCACACACTTAGAGATAAGGTCATTGATAGTCCAGGATTCATTTTGGATGCTATAGGTAGTTTTAATTTGTGAGAAGTTAGGTGGTAAAGAATTGAGAGAATGGTGAACCACAAAACTATCAAGGATTGGTATTTTTTTACTTTTAAGCTTGGTTTGTACATGAACCATTTTGAGAATAAATTCCCAAACCCCAATTCCATTTTCATATCTCATACCGGCTAGATTATTTATTAGCTTTCCAATCTCAGCAATATCAGATACCTTGTACCTATCCCCCACGACTTTCATGAAGTCTTTGACACTGAGTTTCAGGCAAGCCACTCATAAGGTGTTTAGAAAATTGATCTTTTCATGTAGATCAAACTCAACCTATTTGATCTCTCTTATTTCTCAAAAGCCTCTTTTTGAGCTATAGAGTTAGTATCAAAAAGATCAAGTAGGTTTTTCACTGAATAGAGCTAAATCGATATCCATAATTCCCAAGGCAAACTCAACATCTTGCTTCCATTTCTTAAAGTTGGAACCGATCAACAATTCAATAAGTAACACTATTTTTGTTAACAGTAAAGAAGATTGATTCAATAAAAAATAATATAACATGTCAAATAAATGCAGTAATTAATAACCAAGAATAAAAATTTATTCTACATAAATCCAAAGTACAACATTACAAACCCCCCTTTGGGGAGACAATGTAACATGCTATTAGGATCTCATGATCAACCCTATGAAACCAAAATTAGAGTATCTTAGCTTTTGAAAAGTCTATCCCTTTTGGGTAGATAAACCTTCTAGGTCGGTATAGTCCAAACCATATGTTTAATGTATTTTTCAAAATTAAAGTATATAATAATCCCTTTCGGGTAGGAAATTATATACAATAATATAAGAAACATCACATACTGTAGCTTTCAAAAATCCCACAAATCTATACAGATAGGCCACTTTGGTGGGAACCATCTACATAAACCCATAAGATTTTCTCAAGCTAGGAAAATATAACTACTAACAATTTGTCCTTTCAAACCAAATTACATTTTAAAAGTATCTCATAGGATAACCAAATACATGTTGTAATTTTAAAAAATTGAATCAAAATAAATTCATTCAACTACACATGTTTTGAAAACACAAGAGTACTATATTATTTAACTCTAACTAAAGAGAGTACCTACTGTTTTCAATTTCAAAATATAAATATAAATTTAATAGTCCTCAACAATTATATATGTACAACCATATTAGTTTGAAACATAACAATATTCATTTACCAAAATAATAATTTATGCACATAATATTACAAATTTAACCATACCATAAAATAAGTGAAATTCAAATAATTAATGTTGAAAAAATTTGAGAGGAAAAGGACTTGGCAAAGGGTGGTATATGGATCACACGTGCCACGTGCTGCTCGTGGGATTTGCTTGCATGGGCTGGAGCCCTTCTTCATTCTCTAGCCGGGCCTGTTTGCCATGGTCTGGGCAAAAAAATGGGTTTGTCATGACTCGGTTACATAATACTCATTTTATGGTCTAACATTCTTAAAAAATTAATGGGTTTCAAAGGGTTTAATAGTCTAATAAAATCCCTAAGTTAATTTGAGTTTAAACAACTAACACGGTCTAATCTTGAATCAAAATAAAACTAAAAATTATGAGTATGAACTCGAAATTTTTTCTCAAATTCAATGAACTTCTTCATTTAATTCAATAAAAGGGTTCATATTGCTATAATAAGACATTAGAAATAAAACCCATTGATTTAATCAGATCAAAACAATGTAAATTCAATGTTTTTGAAATCAAAAAATAAGTTCAATCTTGAAGCTTTCCAAAAAGGAAAACTCAAATTTCTCAATGTTTAGTTGATTATATCATGCATGCTATGTATCAAATTAAAGATATAAACATGACCTTTAAAAGTCCCAACAAATCAAGCTCAATTTCATTCATATAATAATTTGATTTTAAGTTTAAAAATATGACTTATATAAACCCTACTATTTTATTTTAATTAAATAAATATTAGGGTTCTAAATTCATGTAGATTAAGCTCTAATATCACATGTAATAATATACAGGACTACATTCATGAATTTAGAACATATTAACAATAAACTTATGCTCCTTATTGAGCCATAGCTAGCGGAATATGTGAAACCTTAAGCAAGTATGCCTTAATAGAATGCTTATATAGCTAGGTCTTCCTCTCTGTACTTTTTGTTTTTACTAGCAACTCTCAATGGGGGTAAGATACGCTTATATAGAGAGGAGGTGAGACCTAGCTTATTTATTATCAGATAAACCCTAAGAGTCCTCCCATTAAAACTTCTAAAGTCACTCAATCTACATTTATTGCCAGTCCACATCTCACAAATAAGAAGTGCGCTAGAAGTCCTATCCAAAATGATCACATAAGCCATATGGACTCTTACTAGCTTGTCTCAAGTGGACTAAACCTTAAGCCCATTTTTTTAAAAACTAAAACCATACAATTAATGACTACCCATGTAACACCCCTAGAAATTTAATCTAGATTAATTAGAATAAGCATGTGTTAACTATGGTTAAGCATATAAGTGCGAGGAAATAAGTTTAATTTATGAATTCGATAGAAATTTTCATGCATTCAATTTAGGGAATTTTAGGGTAAATTTTCAAAAATGGAAAGTGTGACATCATGATGACATCATACAATGACACCATGATGACATCATCATGCAATTAAATGACATCATCATTTAGTTAAGATAGTTAGGATTGAAGGATGGAACCATCATTAGGGTGACATCACCATGACATCATCCTTGCTAATTATGGAAATATATAAATATGAAACTAATTAGTTAGGGAATTGTTAGGATGAAACAAGAAAGGAACCAAACTAGGAAGACTAGCCTAGCCAAACCGTGGGGATGAAGAAACAAGGGTGTGAATGCATTAATTAGACACACATAGGATGGAAAGTTTACATTTAATTGCAAGAGGTGAGGTGTAACATGCATGTGGCAAATGAGTGAATAGGGGAATATCCTAGCCAAACCATGGGGATGAAGAAACAAGGGTGTGAATGCATTAATTAGAAACACATAGGTGAAAATTTTACATTTAATGCAAGGGGTGAGGTGTAATAACATGTGGGAATAGGTGGCAAGCCAAGTTTAGATAAACTAGAAGTAAACTAAGAGAAAGAAGCCAAGTGTAAACTTAGAGAGAAACTAGTGGAGAATGTAAAGTAGGAAAGATTAGGATCATTAATGAAGTAGAAGCCAAGATATTAAGTGGCTATATCAAAACCGGCCTTGCACCATTTCACATACACACACACACACACACTCCTTTGCTAACCGTAAACACTTCAAAGCTAAAGGACAAACCCAAAACACAAACACACCCACCTAAAGACTCAAAACCGTAACGTGGAAGAAATAAGCAAAACCGTAAACTGAAGAAAAGAAAAGGAAAGCTGTAGATCCAAGAAAAGAAAGAAAATCGTGAGCTAAAGGAAGAAGGAGAAAACCGAGCAAGGAAGGAGAAGGAGAAAACTGAAAGGAAAAAGAAGGAGGAAGTGTATAAGAAAAGAGAAAGAAAAATAAAATAAAAAACTAAGGGTATTAGGCAAGTATTCATACATTCTTTGTCCATTCCATTCTTGCTTTACAACTTAGTTTCCTATTACTCTTATTTTCTTCATGCTATTCTCATGTCCTTCATGCATATGAAATGAAAATGAGGAAAAGGATTGCTTTTTGGGAAATTTAAAGGAAAAGGGTTATAATTCTAGTAACTTGTCTTAAGTTCATGTTGGCTGAAGTTCCCAAGTATCCCAAAGGAAGGATGCTCAAACCATAGTATGGATCCTATTATTGAGAGGCAATGCCATGTATAAGAGAGGTTGGTATCCATGGTACATCGAAGTCCTTGTAAGGCAGTCTTGGGTTTGCATGCATTGTTTAAGAAGGGTTATTAGGTGTGGAAAAGAGGAAAATAATGAATCTTACATTTGCATATTCCTATATTTCTAAAACTACCATCAAGATATCTTTCATTGCTATGAGTGAATACTTGTTGAGGTTCGACTCACTTTTCTTCCATCTTGATGGCAGGATAACTAAGCTTTTATGGAGGTGTTTATAATTCAAAGTACCTTTGTATTTTGCTCTTCTTTGGAGCAGGGCATTGTGTATGTTACTGAAAAGAGGCAAATTGTATATTGGTGGTATAAAGAGGGTGATGAGGATAGCCCTCTCACGGACCATTTGTGTAATTTCGCTAACCTAAGTGGAAAATGGTCTAGAAATTTTGGAGTCATGGTCGTTGGGTTCTAGGGGGAAAATCTAGTGATGGCCACCATATATGAATATGTATCTAGTTTGGACTTAGTTGTTTAAAGGAAATTTGTAAAATACTTGTAATAGTTTTATTTTGGTCCAAACTTACTATAAAGTCCATGTAAATAAATCAAATAGGAGACTATGTCTCTTTTGTATGTCTTTAATGTTCACATGGTAAAATCGGTCAAGAGGAATTCCCTAAGAGGAAGAAGTGTCCAATTCGGCCAGGTAGACTTTAGGCAAAGAAAGTGTCAAATTCGGCCAAAGCAAGAAGGAAGGGTGACAATTAACATAGGACAAATGAAACAAATGGTGAAATACAAGATAGAAAGAATTGGTTAAGGTGTCTAGTACTAATCAGCCATAAAAGTCTAAAATTGAGAAAGAAAATCAATAATAGTATTAATAAGTAGTTGGATACGAGATTATAACAAGTAAGTAATAAAAAGGAGGTAAAAAGAAGTAATTTTGGTCTAATAAGTGTCTAGCCTGATTTTAATTAGATTGACAAGTCAAGAATTAAATCAAGTTAAAGGAATTAATGGTAATTTAATTCAAGAAGTTAAAGTCTTGAAGATACTAAGTTAATTAAGGAAAATAATTAGAGTATTTTTGTGACAAGTAACATTAAGGAGGTTATTTAATAAAAGAGCCAATTAATGGAACATGTTCTCTTGAAACAAATAAAGAATAAAATACCACTTAATTAAGAATAGTTAAATCCGGCTTTAGAAGGAGATGGAAGAAACTTGATAATTCAATTTAATGAATTCGGTTCTTAGAAGAATAAAAAGAAAAAGAAAAAAATTGGTAAAGGAATTTACTAGTTCGGTTTTAAGGATTAAAGGAATAAAAGGAAGCTTTGGTCACTTTGGTAATTGAGACAGTAAAACTTTAATTAATTTAAGTATAGGTTTAAGGGAGTAAGGTGTTACAACCCACACACATGGAGTTTCTAATAGGCTATGCTACTACTATTGTCGTGAGGTGGGCTAGGTGGGTGCATTGAGACTTAACCATAGTATAATGATCCAATATGTTCACTGTCCACCAAGGGATGCAACTTGAATGTTAATCTGCTGCAACCCACCTCAAAATTCTTTCTCAGATGAGACGAATAGCGAATCTATAATAGGAGGTTTTAGAGTTAGTCTATTCCTAAATAATATATTTAGGAATTTGAGTTGGGATGTGTTTGGATTTGTAGGGATGATCGGGTCTCTAGAGGAAAAACTAGTAAAAGGGGTGGCAAAAAAAAACCTTAAGAGCTGACATTGGGGAATTAGGACTTAGTTATCAATAAAAATAGGGTATTGAAGACCTTGTTTTTATTGCCACTCACACTCCATGTAGAATCCATGCAAGCTAGAAGACAAAAGTCTGTTGGCTTGCATGTAGCTTGCATGCTTTCCTAGAGAAAGAGTGAAGGAAGGAATAGGCTTTCCTGGGAGTTAGGAGTATGTTTGAGCTTTCAACCGAGAAAGGCGTGATTTTTTATTCAGGTAATTTTTGTTTTTTAAGGGGGCATCAAAATTAGAGAGAAAGTAGTAAATAAGTCACAAAAAGAATGATATATGATAGTGGTAACTCGGCGTATGATCATCATAATTCATAAACCAAGTAGAGGAATGAAGGAAGAAAATTTACTTGTTTACTTTTTTTAATTATTTGATTAGGTAATAAACCAGATTTAGAAACTTGTAAAACAACCTTCAAAATAAGAGGATAACCAAAAAAAAAAAAAAAAACAACAAAATCATTATCTTAGAAAAATTAGCATGTCTAAAAAGCCTACTCCCTCCTTCAGTCGGATTTTTTGGTCTAATGAGTCTATTTTCAAAAACTTAAAGCTATAAAGGGTAGAGAAAAAAAAAAAAAAAAAGAAAAAGGTAATTTGCCAATATAGGAGACATTTAAAAACTGAATTTTGAAAATTCGGGCTTTCCATGCCCAGCCAGCACCATTCATCCACTTTGCTGCCACATTTATGCCACTTGATACTGGATTTTGAAAATCCAGTTCTAGTGTGTTAGCACAGATGCATGCATGCATATGTGGTTTTGCTTATAAAAAATATAATTTGTTGGAAAAAAATGGTGGTAGGGTGTTGAACCTTTTACAAAACAATGATTCTAGAATTGATTGAAGAAATAAATTATTGGTAAAGCAATAATTGATGTTCTTTTAGGAGCAAAGATGCAATCTTGTAAAATCAAAATAATAATTGGTTTAACAGTATTATTAGGTGTATTCCAATTTATTCTTGTCTGAAAAATTATAAAATTCATACATAGATAAAACAGTATTAAAAAATTTTCAATTATTGAAACTAAACTTAAGAAAATTCGATTGTCTTGTCACATAAAAATTGACTAGCTTGTCCTTGTTATTTTATTATTTTTACCATTTGTTGGAGTCAAAATTTCATTTCAATTATAAAATTACACGTCACTTAAAAGATTGTGATAGAAGCTAAATAAATCATGCCACATGCAACAAATGAAAATATTAGGTGCAATTCCATGTGTCAACTCGAGATAATTAAATAAGGAATTTTTCTAATAGGTGTTCTTAGGGCACTTGTTAAGATGATAAATATAGAAATTTTATATCATTTATTGTAATAGTTGGTCATGATTTTAGTGTTATGTAATAATTACAACTTTCGGAATACTTCAAATTTTCAAAGATTATATTTATTGTATATTATCAAATATTCTTAGGGTACTCATTAGAAAGACCCTTCAATAATTTACAACACAATTTTCCCTCATTTTTTGAACCACTTATGAAGTAGTTTGCTTTTTGGAGAAATCAGTCAAGTTTCCTTTATTTTGGCAGCAACTAAGCTGCCTTTTTCTTTCACCTTGTCCGTACAGCAAGCTTGAGAAAACAAGAAGTTTTGGTTGGTTTTAGGTGGCATGGCAGCAAGGTAGGAGGCAGCTCCTCCTCTAGCCATCGTGAGCTGGTTGTGGGGCAGCCATCAAGCTACGTTTCCTCCTCCTTTCTTGGCTGCCTAGCTAGAAGTATTGGAAGGTCCTACAGCCATGGTAACAAGCAAAGTTAGCAAGGCAGCCATAAGTCTATTGGAGGCTGGAGGTGTTAGCTTCTAACCAATTGATTTTTTAAAATAAATTTTTGCACCTATAATTGTAGTTAAGAATGTAAAACAAATAGCTTAAGAGAATGAAATATAGCTTGAAGGTGAATGAAAGTTTAAAAGTAAAGAATATATATATGGTGACTACATGATTAGTAGGAGAATAAATTTTGGAGATGGGAATATGTTGATACTAGAATGGTTTAACGTAAGCTTTGATGAAATTAGGTAGTTAGTTTAATTTAAATTCAAGTTGGAATATGAATGAGTTGGGAATATATGGATTTATGTTGAATTATTGGGATAGGTATATATGTATGGATTTATGCCTACAAGAAACTATTTATAACTTTATAAGTAAAACTTGGTGAATTTAATTTTTGTTATTTAGTTGTTATTTAAATTTGAATAAAAAGTTCCTAAAAACAAAAGTAGAAAATGGTTGGTTAATGATAGTAGGTAGTGAGTATGGGCAAAGGATGTTTAATTGTGAGGCGAAGTGTTAAAAGTGAGAGTTGAATGGTTTTTGAAGGGATGCAGGGCAGATTTCAGTGGGTGAGAGAAATATTGTATATTGGATACTTTTGGGGCTGAATTAAATTATGAATTCTAAAGAGAAAATGTATCTTAGAGTCTTGAGAGGATATCTACAAAATTTCGTAACCTGGTTCCAAGTATATTGATAGTTAGAGCTATCGGACTGAGGCTAAGTCCATATAAGATTTTTAATGAGCTTCCATCAGCTCAGAGAACTTTGTCGGAGGTTGTGATTTGAATTAGCCTAGGATATCTAAATAAAAGTTGTTCCTAACATACTAAAGAGTAAATCTGAAATGGTCCAGGTCCTAATTCTATATTGTGTGTATTTTGGAGGTATTAGAAGTCATAGCTGTGATTTTCGGTCCTAACTATACTTGTTTAGGAAAAAATGATGTTAGGGGGTTTTAAAGTTGAATTAGGAATAGAGTGCTGAATATGAAATATTCCTAACATCTTGAAAAAACTAGACTGGAAAGTTTTGTAATTTATTTCCCCAATATGAGAATTCTATAAGCACATGTTAGCAACCATAAATTTAGGCAATGCCCCTTTTTTGTTCATGTGAAGAATTAAATAAGCTCAAGGCTAATTTTAAGAGAATTTTCTAAATAAGAAAGGTAGTTAACATCCTGAAGATAATGTTTAGACTTGGTTTTATTAAATTTGGTTTAGTATGTAAGTGAAAATAAACATATATCTAAGAGGGTTGTGAAAATGTCTAGAAGGAGTAAATTTTAAATAATTAAATATACTAATATACACATCCAAATAATACATATGATACCTATCTAGAAAGATATACTTGTCTATTAATAAATCTAATAAACGAAATTGAATTTTCTTTTCTCAGAGAAAGTTATTGTTATAACATGATAATCCAGTACTGTGTATGTTAAATACATATTATATATATATATGTATATATATATATATATATATGTTATTATATGTATAATATGTATTTAACGAGGAATTGAGTTGTACTAAGATGAATGTATGTGAATTTGACTTAACCATAACTTAAGTGATATAATTTATATGGATATATAAAGCTAAAAGGTAGAAGATATATATATATAATTATATAAAACAAAACAATAATAACAATAGGCTAGTTAATGAGTGGTGCACGTTTTTGTCTATTATTTTAACTAGCTAACTTTACTTTGTCTTCATTTTCTCTTTGTTGTCTCTTGGGGAGACCGACCACAAGTCTGCCTATCTCTCTCTTCGTTCACAGCAATTAGAGAAGCTAGAAGCTTCCATCTTCTTTTCTTGTTGCACGACAACTCCATAATTTACAAGAATTTCATCTTCCTATCTTGTATTTGTTATGGGTTGGATACTTAGTGTGGAGGGAAAGTGTGGTGGAAATTGGTTGTGGGTTGGATGTATCATGGGTGCTATGGATGGTGAGTGGTTGATGGTGCCGTGTGGGAGTTATAGGGTGGTTTTATTCTAGCTGTAGGTGTGCCGTGTTGCTGCCATTCAAGATCACAGATTGGAACGGTGAGTGAAGGACGTTGAAGGGCTGTTTATGTGGGCTTCAAACAGTGGGGTACTCCTCTTCCACATAAAACATAATTTCCTTCCTATTCAATTTTATAACAGGACAGGTTGTTGTATAGATGGTAAATGGTTTTGGTTGGTTGTTTGTTAAGTACATGGAAAAATCATGATAGGTGATACTTAATAGAAATGTTATGTTGGAAAAATTGCTTGATAATGGTGCGAGAGGAGGCTGCCTTGTGTTGCAATTGCTGGGCCGCCAACATTCTCTCCATAGTCGAGAGTATTGGAGGGTCAAAGAGGGGTTTGTACCCCTCCTGGGGTCAAGGCACCATGAAGGGCAAAATGAGGACGACTTCCTGTGCTGTGAATCCTATCTAATTTAGGCATGTTAAGTTTAGTTTAATTTGAATTATGTGAACATTAGAAGAACTAATTTAAAATTGATAATATAAGTTGAATAATAGTATAATTTGAACTCTAGAGTAAGAGTATAAATATTGTAAAAAACTGAATATTTGTTAATGGAATAATGAATTGGACGTAAATAAAATGGTAAGTAAGGTTGAATATGTAATGTATATTTATACACACAACTATGCTTATAATTTATTTTTAGGTAGTTGACAAGATAACTAGTTAAAGTTAAAAATATATATATATAGATGTGGAAATCAATTTTAATTATAAACCTTAAGGTGCTAAATAAAGTGAATCTATTTACATTACTTAGGGAAACATATCAACCATAATTAATTACGATTAAGAAAATCTTGAAATTGACTCTAAAATAATTTTTATTAGTAACATGAATTCGTGGTTTTCAGCTCCTAGAACGTGTCGAGGATATTCCGACACCTTCGTAGACCAGATGAACTAACAGATCGTATTTGTGAACTTGTGAGTAAATTATGTGCCTTATGGTTGTCAGATTATGGTGTGCAATTATGTGCTTACTTGAATTTAATGAGTTATGATAGAAACTAAGCAAATGAGTGATTTCATTGCTTTAATTGGTTGATATGTAATTGACATTGACTGTGGTTGATATAGGTCAACACGTGAAAATTTTTGAAAAATGGTTTTCATTTTTTATATTAAAATTCAGGTGCACCAAGGTTATTTAAACTTATAAGTTTATATGAGTTATCCTGATTCTGACAATTGTTTTGAAAACTATTGGAGTGCTCAGCTCTAGTAGGATGCCTGATTACTGTTGTGTGGGCGTGTAAATGCCCGGTGGGGGAGATATTGATGTGTGAGGCTGAGTTACTTGTTGGCCCTTTTGCTTGTTTAGTTGGTTGTGTAATTGTTGATTGACTTGTATGATTTGGTTGCTGTTTGGGACTATGAACTAAGTGAACTGTGACTGTATAATCATGATAATCATGTACGTGCATCAATAAATTTGAATATGAGTTGCAAATAATAATATTTGTGTTGTACGATGTTGGTACCCGTAGGGTACATGATTTATTTACTGAGTCTTCGTGACTCACCCTTTTTCTTTGTGGCAATTGTTTTTAGTTTTCAGGAAACCGCGGTTGATTGCTATATAGGGCTACTTGCCGACTTTGTAGTGGTAAGGTATATCTCAGAAATCGCACACTTGGAACCTAAAGAATAGTAATCGCAGTCACCTAGGGTGTCGGGAATGGTTGGAGTATATATTGTATTTATTATGGTGTTGTCTTGTTTTGTTAGGAGGGGAGCTCCTCTGTATATTCTAGTATCACAGTTAACTAGTGATTTAAATACAGGTTGTTTGTTTATATTATGGGTATGTTCCACTGTATGGAGAACCTCTGCAAATATTTTCATAAATTGTTTTATGTTTAACTGTCCGTACCGGATTTTATTTTAACTCTATAACTTTTGATAGTATTGATTACACTGTACTTTTAAATTGTGATACACACTACTTGCATATTCAGGGTTACGGGGGCATGGACAACAATTCCTCCTGGCCAGTCATACCTTCATTTAGGGGTATGACAAGTTGGTATCAGAGCATGGTTAGAGGTCTATGACTGCAAGTGTGGGAACGTTATTGTTTAGTTCGTATACGTTACCCGAGGTGTATGTGGATTGAGTGATCCGTTCTAATCGTCCTGAAACTCTAAGTTGCGATTATTTAAAGGCACTGTCTTTTATTTTATCTTATAATATACATTAAAGTTTTGTGTACTTGTTTTAGATATAATGCAAAGAAGTGATCGTGTTGTTAGTCGAGAGGAGTAGCAAGAGGCTAACTCTGATAAGGGATCTGCCAGTCCCCAGGCACTGGCAATTAGAGGCAGGGGACGCGGTAAGGGTAGAGGCTAAGGCAGGGCTACTGAACCATTGCAGGCAGTAGCTCTTGGTATTGATATGGAACGGTTGGTGCAGGGATTAGACTGCGTTCAGAAGACTGTAGGTGACTTAGTTGGGATTTTAGACCAACAACAGCAGGCTCAGTAGCAACCATTGATAGTTCCCCCTGTTCAGCCTCAGCAGGTGGCAAACCACCCCAGCTCTAGTTTAACAGGATCGAAGGGTATTTGTGACATTACACGACTTTAGAAAGATGCAGCCACCAAAATTTTCTGGGGTAGATCCAACTCAAGATCTTTATGCTTTTCCTTGAGGAGTTAGATCGATTATGTATAGCTTTGGGATGTGATTCCATTCATGCAGTTAAGCTGGTTAGCTATCAGTTACATGATGTGACTTATAATTGGTATAAGGCATTGGTACAATGGTGGACTGAGCCTATTCCACTGACGTGGTTGGAGTCAGCAGAGCTTTTCTAGATCTCTTTTTACCTAAGAGTGTCCGAGACAAGCATGCTCATGATTTTGAGCGATTGGTGCAGACTGAGGGTATGTCAATAGGGGAGTACGAGACTCGGTTTAATTGACTGTCTCATTTTGCCCAACATTTGGTTTTCACGGAGCAGATGAGGGTGAAGACATTCGTGCATGGGTTGAAAGACTATTTATTCTGATCAACATTCGTGTCAGACACTACGACATATACTCAGTCTGTGGATGCTGTTTATCGATTGGAGACTAGGGTGGTAGAGAGACAGGTAAAACAGGAGAATCATAAGAAGGCAAGGCAGAAGGGTTCATCGACCTCTCGAGCTGGTAGTTTAGGGAGGTCTTTGGGTGAATCTACCTCTAGAAATTAGATGAGACGAGGTTCATGAGCTTAGTTTCAGAGAGGATCGTTGAGCAGACCCCGATCATATGAGTTCCCTACATGCTCTACTTATGGCAATAAGGTATACGGGGTAGTGTAGACTAGGGACAAGTGCATGCTTTAAATGTGGAGTGATGGATCATCGTATTAAAAACTATCCATTATTGAGAGGTCAGTCCACTTCAGTCGAGATTTCAGTCCAGGGTAGACCCTAACTTCCTGTAACACCTACGAGGCCTCCAGGGGTGCGTGGTGGTTCTTCCAGGGGTTCTTCATCATCCTCAGGTAGAGGTTAAGCCAGAGTTTATGCTATGACTACTCAAGATGCACAGGCTTCTAATTCAGTGGTAGCAAGTAATTTATTTGTTTGTTCCATTAGTGCTAAAGTGTTATTTGATCCAAGAGCTACTCATTCTTTCATCTCGCCATATTTTACTTCCTATGTGGGAAGAGTTGTGAAGCCTCTTGAGATCCCTCCAGCAGTCTTAACTCTGTTAGGGAAAACTATCTTAGCAGACTGGCATATATCCTCATGTGAAATTCTAGTGGGGGATGATAGATATCGGGCAGGCCTAACTATACTGGATATGCTGGAATATAATGTGATTTTAGGCATGGATTAGTTGTCTTGCCATCTTGCTTTAGTAGACTGTCGTGATAAGAGTGTTAAATTCAGCATTCCTGCCAAGCCGACTGTTATTGTTCAAGGGGATCAGAGTGAGGTTCCTCGCAATTTAATTTCTGTTATCTAGGCAAAACGACTCATCAGGAAGAAGCATCAAGCTTATTTAGCTTTTGTCAGGGATACTCATTTCGAGTGTCCTCCTTTAGATCGTATCCCAGTAGTAAGGGAGTTTTCTGACGTTTTTCCTGAAGAGCTTCTAGGGCTTCCTCCCAACTTGGAGATTGAGTTCGGACATTAAGTTATTACCTGGCACTCAACCAATTTCTATTCCCCCTATAGAATGGCTCCTAGTGAGTTAAGGGAGCTTAAATTGCAATTACAAGATTTGCTAGATAAGGGATTCATTCGTTCTAGTTCATCTCCTTAGGGTGCTCCTGTTTTGTTTGTTAAAAAAAAGGATGGCTCGTTTAGACTGTTCATCAATTATCGACAGTTGAATAAGATCACAGTTAAAAACAAGTATCCCCTCCCCAGGATTGATGACTTATTTGATCAGTTGTAAGGAGCTCAGTATTTTTCTAAAATTGATCTTTGTTTAGGGTACCATTAGCTCCAAATTAAAAAGGAAGATATTTTGAAGATTGCTTTTCGTACTCGATATGGACACTATGAATTTCTTGTTATGTCTTTTGGGCTTACTAATGCCCCTACAGCATTCATGGATCTGATGAATCAAGTTTTTAAGCCTTTCTTAGACCAATTTGTTATTGTTTACATTGATGACTTTTTGGTATATTCTTGAAATGAGGAGGAGCATGAGCAGCATCTTCGAATTGTATTACAAGCACTGAGGGAATTTAAGCTTTATGCTAAATTCTCTAAGTGTGGATTTTGGCTGAAATAGGTGACTTTTCTCAAACATGTGTTAAGAAAGGTATTCGTGTAGACCCAAGCAAGATAGAAGCAGTTCAAAATTGGTCTCAACCAACAAATGTCTCTGAAAGGAGTCAAGTTTTCTGGGCCTAGCCGAGTATTACAGGAGTTTTGTATAGAATTTCTCCCGTATTGCTGCTCCTTTGACACGACTGACTCAGAAAGGAGTCAAGTTTTCGTGGTCTAAGACTTGTGAAGAAAGCTTTCGAAAACTAAAAACTTGTTTAACTTCAGCTCCTGTCCTTACACTTCCTTCTACTACGGGTAAGTATACTGTGTTTTATGATGCTTTTCGTATTGGACTTGGTTGTGTTTTGATGCAGGATGGAACAGTTGTAGCATATGCTTCCAGACAGCTGAAAATGCATAAAGTGAACTACCCTTCTAATGATCCTTAATTAAAGATATGGAGACATTACTTGTATGGTAAGACTTTTGAGATTTTCACGGACCACAAAAGTCTTAAATACATTTTTTATCAGAAGGAGCTGAATTTGAGACAGCGTAGATGGATTAAGCTACTGAAGGATTATGACTGTTCAATTTCTTATCATCCAGGGATAACAAATGTAGTTGCCGATGGTTTGAGTAGGAAGTCTATATAGGTAGTCTATCCCATTTGTCAGCTGTGCGTAGTCGGGTAGTTAAAGAATTGCAGCAATGCATGGCTAAAGGATTTAAATTTGAAGTGTCTCCTCAAGGGATATTGCTAGCTCATGTTCAAGTGCAGTCCACTTTTGTGAAGCCATAAAAGCATCACAAGCAATCTAATCTAGAGGTGATTACTGAAAGAATTAAATGTGAGCAAGGAATTACTGTGATTTCAGGGTGGATGGTGAAGGGGTGTTGAGATATGGTGATAGGATGGTGGTGCCACTTGAATTTAGAGTTGAGGAAGAAGATTCTTGAAGTAACTCATTGCTCATTATATGTTATGCATCCTGGTTCTTCTAAAATGTATCAAGATTTAAGAAAATTTTATTGGTAATAGGGTATGAAGAAGGATGTTGCTGATTTTGTTTCTAGATGCTTGGTGTGTTAGCAAGTGAAAGCTGAAATCAAAGGCCTGCAAGGATGTTACAAAAACTGAACAGTTCCAGAGTGGAAATGGGAAAAAGTCACCATGGATTTTGTATCAGGACTTCCTAAGACTCTTAGGGGTTTTGATTCCATTTGGGTGATTGTAGATCACTTAACGAAGTCTGCTCATTTTCTTCCAGTGAAGACTACTTACTCAGCACATTAGTATGCGAAGCTATACTTGGACGAGATTGTTTCCTTACATGGGGTACTAGTCTCTATTATATCGGATCGGGGTGCTCAATTCACTACTGCGCTTTGGAGATCGTTTCAGGAGGCTCTTGGTACTCAGTTATTATTTAGTACGGCTTTTCACTCTCAGACAGATGGGCAATCCGAGAGGATAATACAAACTTTGAAAGATATGTTGCGGGCTTGTGTGATGGATTTTGAAGATTGTTGGGATCAACATCTTCCACTAATGGAGTTTGCTTATAATAACAGCTATCATAGTAGCATTTAGATGGCACCATTTGAAGCATTGAATAATAGTATAATTTGATCTCTACAGTAAGAATATAAATATTGTGAAAAGCTGAAAATTTGTCAATGGAATAATGAATTGGACAGTAAATAAAATGGAAAGGTTGAATATGTAACGTATATATATACACACAACTATGCTTATAATTTATATTTAGGTAGTTGACAAGATAACTGGTTTAAGTTAAAAACATATATATATATAGATATGGAAATCAATTTTTAATTATAAAACTTAAAGTATTAAATAAATTGAATCGATTAACATTACTTAGGGAAATATATTAACCATAATTAATTACGATTAAGAAAATCGTGAAATTGACTCTAAAATAATTTTTATTAGTAACATATGAATTCCGTGGTTTTCAGCTCCAGAGCGTGTCGAGGATATTCCGACACTACCGCAGACCGAACGAACTGGCGGATCACATTTGTGAACTTGTGAGAAAATTATGTGGTTTATGGTTATCAAATTATGGTGTGCAATTATGTGCTTACTTGAATTTAATGAGTATGATAGAAACTAAGCAAATGAGTGATTTCATTACTTTAATTGGTTGATATGTAATTGAAATTGACTGTGATTGATAAGGGCTAACACAGTGAAAAATTTTGAAAAATGGTTTTCATTTTTTCATTAAAATCTAGGTGCACCTAGGTTATTTAAACTTGCAAGTTTATATGAGTTATCCTGATTTCTGAAAATTGTTTTGAAAACTTTTGGAGTGCTCAACCCTGGTGGGATGGATTTGTGTACAGAGAATAACTTATTGTACGGTCACGTAAATGCCCAATGAGGGAGATATTGTTGTGCAGGGCTGAGTTACTTGTTGACCCATTTGCTTGTTTAGTTGGTTGCTATTTGGGATTATGAACTAAGTGAATTGTGACTATATAGTCATGATAATCACGTACATGCATCAATAGATTTGAATATGAGTTGCAAATGATGATATTTGTGTTATATGATGCTGGTACCCATAGGGTACATGATTTACTCACTGAGTCTTTTTGACTCACCCTTTTCTTTGTGGCTATTTTTTTTAGTTTTCAGGAAACCGCTGTTGATTACTCTGAGTGGTTAATTGTTACCCTTTGGTTGCTAGATTAGTGTATTTGATTGTTCGATATATATGTTATTTAGAGGTGAATAAGAATTGTATTGCTATGATTGAATTGTGTGAATTGTGTTTGATGTTTGAAATTGTTTGTGGTTAATAAGGGCCAATAAGTAAATTGTTTTCCAGAATGATTTATTTTCGAAATTGAAATCCAAGTGTACCTAGGACATTTTAAGATTTTCTAATTCTGATAAGTGTTTTAAAAGAATTGAGTGCTCAGCCCCAGTAGGTGGATTTGAAGAAGGGATTCAGTGATTCTATTTAATATGCAGGCACAAAATTGCCTGATAGGAGGTGGTGTGCAAAGGCTGAGTTATTCAGTTGGCCCTTTGCCTGCTTTGTATGTTTTGATTTCTTTGTTTAAGATTATGAATTTTAGATATTTGAATTAAGTTATGTATGTGATAAAACATGTGAATCATGACTTTATGAGAATTACACATATGTGCTTATAGTATTGAATTAAAACATGAAAATTATTACTTGAGATTAAAGATGAAATATTTGCTTTGAGTGATGCTAGTATCATTTGGGTACGATTTTTCACTCATGAAGTCTGTAGGACTCATCCTTTTTTGTGTGGATTTTTTTTAGTAATAAGAGTTCAATATATGGCGTTGCCTAGCTCGCGACCTACCGACAGAGTACGGCAAAGTATTTTCCAAGATCTTAGACTTGAAGTCAAGAATGAAAGTTTGCAGTCACACTAGAATTGTGAGATGTCTAATTTTGTATGATATAATAGTCTAGTTATTCGTCTTGTTTATAATATGGATAGAGTGGAGCTCCTTGTTGTCTTTGTGTTGTTGTGTGAAATCAGGAGCATATGTGTTTGTATTGTAAGGCATGTTTCATATTACAGGGAACCTCTACCGAAATTTTCAATAAATTGTTATTTGTTTCAGTAAACAAACTTTTACAATGAAGTTTTATTTTATAAAAGTTACTTTTATTATTTATTTGAGTCAAGAGTTGTGTTTGTTACTTTGTTTTGAAGTCAGGGTAACGAAAGAAGTCAGCGTAACGAAGGTTTGGTTATCCAATCATCTGACCAGTCATGCCTCTATGAGCTTTTTTGAATATCAAATGCAATTCCATGGGTTAACTCAAGATAATTAAATAAGAAAATTTTCTAACGAGTGTTCTTAGGGTATCTGTTAATATGATAAATATAAAAATTTTGTATAATTTATTGTAACGGTTGGTCATGATTTCAGTGTTATGTAATAATTACTACTTTCAGAATGCTTTAAATTTTAAAGATTATATTTATTATATCCTATCAAATATCCTTAGGGTACTCGTTAGAAAGACCCTTCAATAATTTACAACAAAATCTTTCCTCATTTTTTGAACCATTTATGAAGTAATTGGTTTTTTGGGGATCCGACTTCTCTAGAATATCTAGAATTCTTCTAATATTTTCCATTCATATTATTTTTTTAAATCTTAGCTATCCAAATAATTTAATTTTTTATTATTTAATTACTAAATTGAACATTTTATTAAAATATACCATATTTTAATTCTAAATTATAACCTTAAACCTAACACTAATACTAACCCTAACCCTAATCCTAACCTATAAAATTCTGAATTCTATCCGTATGGAATTCTAGAGGATCCAAATCCATTTTTTGGGCCCTAACTCTTCAAAAATTGTCGTCTCTTTTATTTTATTTTGTTTTCGTTTCTAAATAGGGAAAAGCAAATCCCATGTTAATTTTCTCTACTTCCAAATCTTAACCACTAAACTATGTCAAATGGATCAAACGGGGACTAAAAATATCTAACCAAGAGATGAGTTGACATAATAAAGATTCACAGTTTAATTAGAACTACAGCAGAGAGTAGAAGAGACAGAAGATGAGTATGAGCATTCCTAAAGCCCCTCTTGGTTCATCTGAAATCCCACTCTTGGGATATGGAACAGCTGAGTATCCATTCGGTGCTTCATCTACAACCATTAGAGAATCCATTCTGGAAGCAATTAAACTGGGATACCGACATTTCGACACCGCATCTCTTTACCAGACAGAACTGCTTCTTGGGGAGGCCATAGATGATGCCTTAAGCCTAGGCCTAATCAAATCAAGAGATGAACTTTTTATAACCTCTAAGCTTTGGTGCAGTGATGCACACCATGCTCATGTTCTCCCTGCACTTCAAAACACACTCAAGTATATGTTTTACTTTATTTATTTATCTATTTATCTATTATGTTTTATTAAATAACAATAATTTCCAAGACCTGGAAATTGATTTTTACAGGAATCTGAAGTTGGAATACATTGATCTTTACCTTATTCATTGGCCAGTTAGTGTGAAGCCAGGAGAATATGAACTACCTGTTAAGAAGGAAGACATAGTCCCCATTAACTACAAATCTGTGTGGGAAGCAATGGAAGAATGTCAAAAGCTTGGGCTTGCGAAATCCATAGGAGTAAGCAATTTCTCATGCAAGAAGCTCGAAGCTTTGCTTGCTACGGCAACAATTTCCCCAGCTGTCAACCAAGTTTGCCACTTTAATTTCATTTTGTGCTAATATTTATTTTTCCAATTGTGATAATAATTATTAATAATTATTCCGCTTGGTTGATTTTTGGAAGGTGGAGATGAATCCATTGTGGCAACAAAGGCAGCTCCGGACGTATTGTGAGGAAAAGGGTATTCATGTCACTGCCTATTCTCCACTGGGAGCCAAAGGAACATTATGGGGGACTAATTGGGTAATGTACTGTGATGCTCTGAAAGAAATTGCAGATGCAAATGGCAAATCTGTTGCGCAGGTATAAAATAAATTATTATCTTCTTATTATTGTTTTTCAATGACAATACAAGCAAGATAAGGTGTATGTGGTCTGGAACACACATCTTTTTCTACACGGCAACGAATTAAGAGAATGAGATAATGAAGACACTAGAATGAAGGCAAGAATTAGTTTTTACTTCTTGTGAAGTGACCTTTCAATTAGAACTTAGTGACAATAATTTGACTTATTGAGATAATATCTTGTGTCACTAGTACTATGTTTATCGTAATAAATCTAGATTATTGTTATTCAATTATCCTCAATGAAATTAGTTAAATAAATGAAAATATTAAATGTACTTTTTGCTAAAATGCTCAATTATTTTCAAAATTAATTCCGTTCTTTCTTTTGATATCAATGCATACACTTCAGTCTAAGAATAATGTTGCATATACAGACATTACTTTCTCACACTACCTCATCATAAAATGATTAATTTCTGTGAATTATTGCCAAGTTTACATGAATTGTTTGTTCTTTGAGAAAATAGTAGTGTGTTTGTAGTATATACTCTTGTCTTATAATTTGAGAAGTAAAGATAAAAAGTATAACAGGGAACATTAATGTCCATTTAATTATATTGATTATTTTCGCTATTTTAAGAAAATTAAGCTGATGCAATTTGTGAAGGTATGTTTGCGATGGGTGTTTGAACAAGGAGTCAGTGTGCTTGTGAAGAGTTTCAGTAAAGAAAGGATGAAGGAAAACAAGGAAATATTTGATTGGAAGTTAAGCCAAGAAGATTCCAAAAAGATAAGTCAGATTCCACAACGCAAAGGATTTCGGGGTGAAGAATTTGTGTATGACGAAGGCCCCTACAAGTCTATTGAGGAGCTTTGGGATGAAGAAATTTAATAGACGTTCTATGGTCAAGAAATTTCATTTTGTACCGTCAGCAGTTCATCTGTACTTTTCTATCTATTTAAACATCTTGTGGCTTTCACGTCTTGGGATTTTTTGTGCACTTGATGTTAGTATTAGTTTCCAAGAGTCAAACAATGATTAGTTGTAATAACACTTTATTTGTATTATTTCATGTAATAATATCTAGGACTAAATTATACATTTGGTCCTTATAGTTTGAGTCTAATTTCACTTTGGTCCTTATCATTCACTTTGGATCAATTGGGCCCCCATAATTAAAATTTTGCACCAATTGGGTCTCTGTCGTAACTTGCCATCTTGTCTCACTGATAGAACCGATGTGCCCTAACAAACACCATGCTGAACGCATACGTGTGTCACTTGTGGCCAATTTTTTTCCTTGGGCTCACTTTCATAGCACAAAACGACGTAGTTTTACTAATAGGAAGAGAAACTACATCGTTTTTCTTTTCTTTATTTGATGCTTGCCATCATCTTCTTCCTGTTCCTTGTGTTTGCCAATATTAGGCTTCAAAGCACAAAAGTATATTGTAGGGTAAGGACCAATTTCGAGAAGGGAGATGGGAGGATCTTTAACCATTCGAGTGCTAGCAGTTCACAGGTAGACGAGTCTGTCAAATTCTATGATTGTCTAGAACTTGCAGTGCTTGTACACAGCTTGGGACCACAATGCAGGTAGAAGATTCTGGGCTTGTCCAAATTTGGAGGTAAGTTTGTTGGTAATTATTGGTCTTTTGACTTTTGCTAAGGTTATCTAAATTTGAAAATAGACTAACATAATTTATGTATTTTCAGAGTGGGTTTTATTGTAGTTTTTGTACTTGGAAGGATGAAGAAATTTCTAAGCATGGGAGATCATACCTTGTAAGATAGTAGGAGAAGATCATTTTTATATTAGAAGGCAAGGTTGAATGGTGGAAGAGAATGACCATATTATGTAGTTTTTTTGGCTCTATGTGCATGAATTTAGTTTGTTCTTCTAAATAGTTAGGTGTCTATTTTATGTAATGTATGTTAGTGTTTTAGGTTAGGTTTGTCTATATGGTACAAAGGTTCATGATTTATGTAATTCACTACTATATATTTTAGCAGTTGGGATTTCAATAAAAAATGGTTTACGATTAATTTGTGTATGTTTCTATGTACTATATGCTTTGAGTTGTTGTTTTGAGGACCAAACATGACATAAAAGTGCATAAATTAAGTTCATAGAAACTTGTAATCTTGAACTGAAAATTGACTTGTCCAAATAGTATGTTGTATGCTTTCTTGCTTGTCCAAACTAGCTTGACCTAAAAACTGGCTTGTCCAAACTTATAATCTTGTTTCTGTATACTATATGTTTTTTGTATAATGTATCCAAATAATAAAGTCAACAATGTATGCACATTATTTAATTCAAATAATACAGACAATAATGTGCATACATTATTTATGACAAATCAAATGAGTGCTCAAAAACTCCTTTTCCTTTTCTAAGGTTTCATTGCTCTTATATAGCTTAGTTTTAGTAAGTCATCACTATCTCTACATACAAGCATATCATACTATCTCCACATACATGTATATCCTACTAGTCTATCTTTACATCAAGTATATCCTAAAGAAATGATAAGTTACAATCATAAAACTGACCCAAGCTTATCTACAACAATCAAAGTATATCACAACAAAAATCAACTAATTTGAATATTTGACATCCCCCTTCAAATTGATGCTGATGAATTCATTAGCAATAATTTGTCACCAAGAAATTGATGATGAGCCCCAAGAAGAGCTTTAGTAAAAATATCAGCCACTTGAAGATTTGGAAGGCACATAAGGTAAAGAGATAATATTTTTATCATAAGCCTCTCGAATATAGTGGCAGGCCACCTTCAGTACGTTCATGGAACACTGGATTCTCAGTGATATAAATAGCACTCATATTATCAGCATGAATAGGAGTAGATTTCTGTTGAGAAGAACCAAGTTCTCTTAAGAAGATGGGAGCCAACTAACTTCTGAACATGCTGCAGACATGGCCCGATATTCTGCTTTCGTAAAAGACTTTGAAACACGATCTTGTTTCTTAAATCTCCAAAAGATGAGAAAATTACCTAACAACACACACCAACCAATTGTAGACCGACGAGTATCTGGGCAACCGGCCTAATCTGCATCAGCATAAGCATTCAAGTTTAGTAAAAAAAAAATTTGAAAAGAAAAGTCCACGTTCAGGCATGCCATTGAGATAGCAGATAATTCGTTTAACAGCAGCAAAATGAAGATGTTTAGGAGATTTCAGGAATTGACTGACTAAATTAATTACATATGAAATATCTGGCCGTGTGAGAGTGAGATAGATCAAGTTGCCAACTATTCTCCGATAAAGAGTAGGATCAGTAAGCAACTCCCCAGTATCTATTTGAAGTTTCAAATTAGCATCCATAGAAGTATTGGCATGATCAGAGTTCTGAATACCAGCCAAAGCAACCAACTCATGAAGATATTTATACTAATTGAGAAAAATACCTTTAGCAGATTGATGAACCTCTAAACCAAGAAAATATTGAAGTTGCCCAAGATCTTTCATTTGAAAAGATTGTTTCAAAGCAATTTGTAATTGACTTATTCCAACAGTATCACTACCTGTAATTGAAATGTTATCAATATAGACAAGAATAATAGCAATATCATGGCAACTATGTCTCAAAAATAAAGAATGATCATATTGACTTTGCTTGAAATCATAGTTCAAAATAGTCCCACAAAATTTTGTAAACCATTCTTGAGGGGCTTGTTTAAGTCCAAAAAGAGAGCGCTTGAGGAGGCAAACATCTATAAAAGAAATGTCTTGTAATCCAGGTGGAGGTTTCATGTAAACTAACTCATGCAGATCAGCCGTGAAGAAATGCATTCTTCACATCCATTTGATAAATAGGCCAAAATTTTGAACTAGCAAGAGCAATCATAAGACGAACACTAGTCATTTTCGCAACGAGAACAAATGTCTCAAGGTAGTCAATTTCATATTCTTGTTTGTTGGCTAAAGAAACGAAACAAGACGAGCCTTGTATTTGTCCTAAGAGCCATCAGGTTTCAACTTCACTCTGTATACCTATTTACGACCAATTAGTTTCACACCTAGGGGACACTGAACAAGATCTCATATATCATTTTCAACTAAGGCATTCAACTCTTCTTTCATAGCATGTTGCCAACATGCTTGTTCTATAGCCTGTTTATAAGAAGTAGGAGTATAAGACAAAGATGTAAAGAAAGAAGAATAAGACATGTAACGAGCAGGAGGTCGTGTGATCCAAGAAGACCAACAAAGGGGAGGAACACAAGTGGATATTGGTACCTCATGGGACGGTGGAACCATCAAAACAGAAGAAGGCAAAATGGCTTCCTGAGTAGGCCTTGTCTTTTCGCTTGTAGAACACACGGTTTGAAACAGATTGGAGAAGATGATTATGGAGAATAAGTAAATAAAGGTAGAATTGATTTGGAAACAACACAAGTAAATCAGATTGTGGATAATAAAATAAAATTTCCAAAAATACCACATTTCGAGAGATGTGAATTCTTTTCACAAGGGGATCATTACAACGAAAACCCTTTTGACCATAAGCATATCCAAGAAAAACACAACGGTTAGATTGCGCTGTCAATTTAGAACTCTCACAAGAAGGGAAATGGATAAAGCAAACACAACCAAATGTATGCAAGAGACTATAATCTAGTTTATTTTTTTTTTTTTTTTTTTGAAATAAACGAAAATTTGGACTGTCATTCTTGATTGTGCTTGAAATTTGTTTATTGATTAAAGAAACAACAGTTCGAACAACTTCATCCTAATCGAAAATTGAAACAGAGGATGCTAGAAGGAGAGCACGAACAATATCAAGAATATGTCAATGTTTTTGTTGAGGGGTATCAAGACAAGATCTTTGAGAAATAATTCCCTTGTCTAAATAAAAATCTTGAATTCCTCTTGACATATATTTTCCCTAGATATGAGAGTTAAATTGAGTTTCAATCATGGCTAGAAAATATTTAAAAATTTTAGCTACTTCCGATTTATGTTTCAACAAATAAACCCAAGTAAACTTGCTTAAATCATCTATAAATGTGACAAAATACCTATATCTAGATGAAGATGGTATAGGTGCTGGACCCTAAACATCAGAATGAATAAACTAAAAACATTTTGTAGATACATGAGCGCTAACTGGAAAAGGAAGAATTTTACTCTCAAGCCATGCAACAACTATTACAAGCAACAAAGTTTTCTTTAAGAGAAATGAAAACTTTATTTGGAAGTAAACCAGAATTAAAGATTGTCCAAATCTATGGTGCCAAAGCATCCATAAATCAGACTTCTGAGAAACAGAAAAAGCAGTAGAACTAGGTGTCGAATGACTAGTGAATGGAGATAGGTGTGTTCTTCAAATGGATAGGAAAAACTTAACCATATTTAGGAGTCTTCCCGATCACCTCCCCTGTTGCTCGGTCCTAAATAAGACAACCAGAGGGGGAAAAAAAAAAAAAAAAAGATATTGCAATTACTATCAACAATTTGGCCAACAGAAAGTAAATTTGTAGAAAGACGTGGAATAAAAAAAACATCTAAGAAAAAGCATGGAATCAGGTGAACAGTACCAATAGAAGTGATAGGAAGTTTAATATTATCAGCGGTATGAATTTTGATAGGTCCTAAATAAGGAGAATAAGAACTAAGGTTACCAAGAGTAGCTGTCATATCATTGGAGGCTCTATTGGAAATGTAGTGGGCTCTAATACCTCTTTGTTGGAATGTGTAATTAGCAAATATTACTACTTTGTTAGAATGTGATGGGAGCTTATATACTTAAACACACATTTAGACATTTAGAGATGAAAAGATAATATTGTAAAAGAATAACACATTTCATAACCAATGCAAATGGTGATGCCACTTGGGGTAGACCCAAATATTACAAGACTCAATATAACATATATATATATATATATATATATATATATACTAGTAATTCTACCTCACTAACTTGTAACTCTCTACTTCCTAATAACTCACTACTAATAAGGTTTAAAAACCCATTACTAGCAATGAAACTCCCACTAATACACAATTCATTACAATCCCACTTACCACTAACACACAATTAACTACTAATTTAAATCACTAATTATTTTATTTATTATTCTAAGAGTTAGAAATACTAAAACATCAATTTCAAATAACAATTCCAACACTCTCCCTTAATTTGAAATTTTCTTGTTTGATTCTTGTGTGGAGTGTCTATAACATGTTGATCACGTGAATTGTCTTCAAAATTGCTCACTAATTGACTCTTGATTTCAGTAAGCAAATTTGTAATTTTTTTTTTCTTCCTTTCTCAAACAACTATGCAACTAACTAATTCAGTTTCTTGATCTTCATCATTAACTAACTTTGCAATAGCAACATCAAGGCCCTCGTTTAGCAACATCGGCTAACTTCATCAGTTGTTTTCCTTCACAAATCCACAACAATTTCACCAAATGACTTTTAACAACTTCTTCAATTATGTCCATCTTTCAAACAAAATTTTCCCCTCTCTTGAGCTAGGCTCTTCTTTTCATAACAATTTTTTTTTCTTTTCACACAACGATATTCTTTTCCACCTCAAAAACATTAGTCTCATCATTTTCTTTTCTCTCACATGAGCCTTCATACCACATCCAATCATCATCACTCATTTTACTCATAAGTATTACACTTCATCATAGGTTGTGCATCATGTGTTTTCTTCATGCTCCAACAATGAGTCTCTTTTCATGGATAACCTTACACTACAAGTGGTGATGCCACTTAGGTAGACCCAAATATTACAAGACTCAATATAACATATATATATATATATATACTAGTAACTCTAACTCACTAACTTGTAACTCTCTACTACCTAATAACTCACAACTAATAAGGTTTAAAAACCCATTACTAGCAATGAAACTCTCACTAATACACAATTCATTACAATCCCATAACTTACCACTACCACACAATTAACCACTAATTCAAATCACTAATGATTTTATTTATTATCCTAGGAGTTAGAAATACTAAAATATAAATTTCAAATTACAATTCCAACAGGCTCCTGAATCAATATACCAGACACTAGAATTGGGAGAACGATTGCCTGAAACGTCCATAGAAGATAAAGCTTGGATAATCATTAGTTGAAGAGATTCGGGAGTTATGGTTGTAGAAGTAGATGTTGGAGCAACAGAAAAGAAGAAGATGAAGAATCCCCGGTAGAAACTGAATTATGGCAGTAGCTTGATAAGCTTTTGGACGATTCTGAGTTTGTAATTGACGTTGACACTAAGTAATAATATATCCTTCCTTCTTACAATAATTGTAGAATTTTTCTTGCAGTCCCGAGCAATATAACCATATTCTTTGCATGAATAGCACTGGGAGTCACTATGATTACGAGGATAAGAATTTGTTTTGGCAGCAAATGCAACCTCTGTTGTTGTTAGAGGATGAAGTTGATCGAGAAGAACTTGAGAATACTTTGCTCTTCAAGACGCAGCTTAGAACACAGTCATCAAGAGATAGAGAGGGGCCACGAATCATGAGATTAGATCGTATTCACTTTTGAGTTTCATCAAAAATTGATCCCTCATATTTGTTTCCTGGAGTTCTCGAACAACAGGAAGAGAAACAGCCAACACCTGTGCATAAACAATAGAGTTATACTCCAGCCAAAGACTCATAAACCTAGAGAAATATTCTTGAATACTTTTGTTGCCTTGAAAACATTCATTGATCTAAATTTGTGTGTATCATTCTGAGCAAGATATAGTTCGCTTAAATATCTCCACATATCAGCAGCAGTGTCATAAGCTCAGAGATTCACACCGATGTGCGGAGCAACAGAACACATAATCCAACTTATAACTTTCGCATTGTTTTTGTTCCAGTTGTTGATTTCAGCAGCTGGAGAAGAATCAGTGGGCTTCTTTTCAGATTGATCTATATAACCCTGTAGCTCATGACCTTGAATAAAGCAATGAAGATGAAGTGCCCAGAGAAAATAATTTTTCCATCAAGAGAAACAGAAAGTGCAGTACTTTTCACCCCAAACATGGTAATTAACGGCAAAAAAAAAAAAAACCCGTGAAACTAAGAAATAACAAACTAGAACAACCAAAAATGAGAAAGCTTAACCAAGATATTGAATACGAAACCACGAATAACAAGACCTCCAAAGTAGAGAAACATAAAACAAGGTTGATAAATCACGAGCCAAAAATATACCAAAATAAGCAAGAAAAAAATCACTAAGAATAAGAAGGCAAAATTTAGACTGGCTTTGATACCATGCCAAATCAAATGAGTACTCAAAAACTCTTCCTCTTTCGAGGTTTCATTGCTCTTATATAGCTTAGCTTCTGTAGTTACATCTGTGTATATCCTACTACTCTATCCCTATCTCTACATACAAGTATATCATACTATCTCTACATACATCTATATCTTATTAGTCTATCTTTACAATCAAGTATATCCTAAAGAAATGGTGAGTTACAATCATAAAACTGACCCAAGCTTATCTACAACAATCAAAGTATATCACAACAAAAACCAAGTAATTTGAATATTTGACAATTTAATCCAAACAGGCCTACAAACATTTATAATCTTGTAATATTGACCAAAAGCATACATCATATTCATGAAAGTTTAATGTGTTGTAAAGTGACCTTTCAATTAAAACTTGGTGACAATAATTTGACTTATTGAGATAATATCTTGTGTCACTAGTACTATTTTTTTCATAATAAATCTAGATTATTGTTATCCTCAAAGAAATTAGTTACATAAATCAAAATATTACATGTACTTTTTGGTGAAATGCTCAAATTATTTAGAAAATAAATTCCGTTCTTTCTTTTGATATCAATGCATAATTTTCTCACAGTTCCTCATCATAAAATGATCAATTTCTGTAAACTTAATGCTAAATTCCAAACTGATTGATAAGTGTGTTAAATCAAGGATCAATGTGGGATGGTTTTAGCAAACACTTTACAAAAAAATAAAAAAATAAATAATAATAAATAAATATATATATTATTGACAAGTTTATGTGAATTTTAGTTGTATGAGAAAATAGTAGTGTGTATTTACTATTACTCTTTGGGCAAATTTTGTACGCAAGAATGATTTTTATAGAATTGGAATGCTAAAGGAAATGAGAATAAAATGTAGTGAAATAGAATGATCATTCCATTATATTGTTTAGTAGCATCGCTAAGGAATAATCATTCTATTCCATTTATTTATTTTCTATATAGTTTTACACATGAAATAATATAAAATTTATAGTTAAAATGATAAAAATATCCCTCAATAGATAAAGTAATAAAAATGTAACATAACTTATGAAATATATATATATATATATATATATATATTATTTAATTAATTTTTTCAAAAAATTATATAATTTATTTATTATAATTAATTAATATTATTACTTATATTTATTATATTATTTCTTATTTTTTATTTTTATTAATATTAATATTTTAGTTTAAAATTACTTAACTAATATATTTATAATTATATTATTTACTATAATATGATATGAAGGGTAATTTGGTTATTTGACTAAAATGAATTGATTTATTTTTTTTTCATATTAATTTTTATTTTATTTTATATGATTTTATATTATATAATGTAATATAAAGGATATTTTTCCATTTGACTAAATTAAATATATTTACTATGTAATTGATTTATTTATAATATTATTATATTAATATTCAATTTTTTATTTAATTATTTATTTTATGTGAGAGTGATTTTTTTTTTTTTTTTTTTTAATTTAACTGAACTAAACCGATTCTATAAAAGTAGGAATGAGCAATCTCACCCCTATGTAGGTTTGAGGATTCCTAATTCTATGGAATAAATTGGTTAGAATGAAATAAGTATTCTAAGATTAAAAATGTATCAAACGAAAGAATATTCATTCAATGAAATCATGCATGGAATGAAATGACCATTCCTACATGCCAAACTGGCTTTTTGTGTTACAATTTGAGAAGTAAAGATAAAAAGTATAACATGGAAGGAAGATTAATGTCCATTTAAGTATTTTGATTATTTTCACTATTTTAAGAAAATTAAGGGATGCAATATGTGAAGGTATGTTTGCGATGGGCGTATGAACAAGGATGGCGTGTGCTTGTGAAGAGTTTCAATAAAGAAAAGATGAAGGGAAACATAGAAATATTTGATTGGAAGTTAAGCCAAGAAGATTCCGAAAAGATAAGATTCCACAACGTAAAGGATTTCGTGGTGAAGAATTTGTGTTTGACCTATTTAGACATCTTGTGGAGCTTTGGGATGAAGAAATTTCATAGACGTTCTAAGGTCAAGAAATTTCAGGTCAAGGAATTTCATTCTATACCGTCAGCTCTTCATCTGTACTTTTCTACCTATTTAGACATCTTGTGGCTTTCACATCTTGGGGTTTTCTGTTTGCTTGACCTATTTAGACATCTTCTATATTCATCTGTGGAGGAAGTATAATCAGTAAGATGGTTTCCATAAATAGAGGATGGAGGAAAATGTCGTTTTTTAAAAATTATTTTATTAAAGGTTGTATTATGGTTATTTTCTTAAAGCTAGCAGAGAGTAGAGAAATATACGCAATTTATAAGCAATAAACAAACCTAATAAAATGACTTAGTAGGATTACAACAGCAAAGCAGCAAGTTAAAGGCTTTACTGAGTCCGAGTACTTCCAATAGCGCACTCTTATCAACACTGCAATCACTCATTTTTACACGCTCGGAATACAAGAGAAATTGAGCTTGAAATTTTTTCGATGCTTCTAATAGAGGACCCTCCCTAATTTATAGCCAAAAGGAAAGATGAAAGACAAACCCACACAAATAGTAAAAAGATGAGGTAAATTTTTAATAAAGTAACTTGAAAAGAGTACCAACGATGCAACTTTTAATGAAGTGACTTAAAAGAAAATATCCAAATAATGCAAGACCAAGATTCCTTTTTATACTCACTCCTCCATCCCCATACGTGACTTAAAATCAAAAGTACAATCACCGAATAAATGATTGTGAGGATCTTAAGAAACTTCAAAATATGGAATGTAGACATATTTTCCGTATTGCTGTCAGAACTATGTTTATTTTTAGTTGTGTTCAAAAGCTAGCGTTTTACTTCTAGAACTGTTTATTTTTAATTGAAAGCTGGCGTTTTACCTTTTTTTTTTGGTGACGAGGTCACTAAATATTTAAATAAGCCAAAAAGAATAGCATATTCTTGTTTTAATAGAGTAGCTGGTGAAAAGATGGAGATGATTCCTTTAGAAGTAAAGCCTCTATTTTCAGATTAAAACACATTTTTATCCTTATCCCACTAACGAATTAAAATTTGGCAATATAACCAAGACATAGACATAGATGTTAATAAACTAAATTTAGAACATGATCTACTAAGAATATGATAATCCGATTCTACTCTATAAGGAATTTCATAAAATGACACAAATAAAAGAATAAGTGACTTATTGGATTTGAGAAATTTATGAGAAAATTAGTAAACTTCTCATTAATGAAAAGAGGCATGAACTTTTCTGTTAAATGTGGGGGTGTTTGTTTCAAGTCATAAGAAATACTCATGTGACATATGTTGTCCGGGTAAAGTAATTCTAGGCAAACATTTTCTAGATAAAAATATTGTATGTGTTTGGCTTGGCCAATTATTATCTAGGAGATAAAAATATATTACAATGCCCTTGTTTGGTTATAAAACCCTATTCCTTGAAAAAAAAAATATTTTGACAAAAATGCCCCTGTACAAAATAAAAAACTGCATATAGTGAACAATTCAACCCCTCCATAGAGATATTTTGGATACCTAAGTACCCTATATCTAACCAAAAGAAAAGAAAACTAGTAATGTAAAAACTAACAACTAATAAATCAAACCAAAAAACTAACTAAAAAAAAATAATGCCTTTATAGTTCTTGTATAAATTTGATATTATATATAGAAGACTGGAAATGAATGACATTATTGTTACAACCAAATCATCAGTCCCCATTTAGAGGAGGACCATGCGAACATATGCACCCCTCTTCCTTACATTCACATTCATGTTGATAGTCCATAGGACTAGTGACACCTACTTCAATGATCAAGAACAACATTCATATGATAAAACATAAATGATTCTACATAAAGTTTTCATTACCCCTAACTACTATATATGCAAGAGTTCAAAATAAAATGCTCAACAAAAACCTATTAACAAAAATGATTCAACACTTATATATGGGGATCTTGAGCTATCATATGCAACATTTGCTACCAACAAAAGTGTATCATTGAAACTGTAACTAATTCAATATGCATGATTTAGTTAGCTAAAGTAACTTAAATCATGCATATTGATAATCACTAAGAGGGATAGAAAATTTACGTGTCTTTGCCAATAGAGGTAACAACTAGCTGACCAAATCCTTAATTGGAGGGATAGGGTTTATAGAAAACAAACAGAGTTGTTGTGTAGTTTAAGGCTTAGTAGGTCTTCTTATGCACCGGGTAGGGTAGCGGGGATACTATTGTTTTAGAATGAAAGCACTAACTAAATCACTAGAGCATTCATAAAAAGTTTCATTAGATCAAGGGTCATTGACTAGTTTACACTGTTAATAGATAACAAAGTGCTATGTTTCTCTTACACAATCACCACCTTTGATTTTAGTGGAATGATGTGTTATATAATCATGTTTACCAACAATGAAGTGGCGAGAATCATGTTTACCAACAATGTATTATAGAAACATTTATACAGTAACACTATAACAATAAATCAAATAAGTATGTACGTTGCTCATGTTGAATTTACCTATTCGTTAAGTAAGATCTAAGTTCAATACAAGTCTAATTATAAGTATGAATCATGAATATGGTCTGAGGGCTGAGGCATGTCTAAAGAAGAGGTTTCATAATTGAATATTTGATTGAGGATAAAAAAGTTATAAATGCAGAAGATTATTATAAACTAGTTCTAGTAGACTAGTAGTTAACATGTAATTATACTATACATTACCAGTTTCATCTTGTTTAGCATGTTAAAATCAAGATTGCAGGCCTCGGTGACTTGTAAAATCTCATCACGAACACCGGCTTGCCACTCAAGATGATTAGCCAAAAGAATCAAAGTCCAACCAGCAGACATTGTAGTGGTTTCATGGCTTTCCGAACTCAGATCACTACTTTTAGCTCCCTTAATTAGAATCTGTAATAGGCCTCTGTCAGGGTGTTCTTTTTCTCTATCTTCAGCTAGCTTCATAATCAGTTGGAAGATCTCCTTTTCCAACGTCCATATTTCTCTGTTGCTCTTAATGGGTAGGTACCTGATCAATAACATAGATATAGGTTAGTTAGTCCACCAACTTATAACAATTAGCCTATTAATACCCATGAATTAAAATGGAATTAGAACTAATAAATTAACACTCCTACATACTTTAATCTAGGGAAACCCATGTGTCACACCCTACACGGAGGCATGATTGGCTAGAGGAATGGGTAACAAAATCTCCATAACCCTGATTTCAAAAGGAAAAAAAAATTACAACTCTTGACCAAAACCAAGAAATAAAAGTAAAGTTGGGAAAACATAATTAACTACAAATGTTTATTTACTAAAATTCGTAGCAATTTACTAAAAATTTCAGGCATAGATACAATGTGGAACATGCTAAAAAATACGAACAAATAATTCCTGGCTACAATTCAACCATCTAGCAACAATAACACTACAATCAAGGAGCTTCGCTCCGTTATATCACAACAACCAATAACTAGACTATCACACAACACAAAACTAGACACTCCAAAGTTCTAATGTGACTACAAACTTTCATCTTTTACTTCAAGTATGAGATTCTAAAAAAGTACCTTGCCGCATGCTATTGACAAGTCACAGGTACAGTAATGAAATATATTGAAATCCTGTTACTAAAAGAAAAAAAATCAACAGAAAAGTGGTAAGTTAGACAGACTCAGTAAGTTAGACAGACTCAGTAAGTGGAAAAACTTGCTCAAAGAGTACTAGCATCACTCAACACAAGTATTTAATACATAGGATAAATAATGTTAATATGACATAAATTTCATACAACTAAATGTTACACTTACTCAAATACGAAAAACATAAAACTTAATAAACACAGTTCAGGTAATACATTATATAATCAAATCACAACAATCAAAACAGTCAAAGCACACAAATGACTAATAGAGTAACCTAGCCCTACATACCATATATACTCCTACTAGGCATTTCTTTTCACCCGTACACCAAATATATTCTCCGTACACAATAATTTCAACTTACATATTTAAGCAATTTTAACAAAGCTAAGTTCAAACATTATCTTTAGGAAGTTAGCTATCTTTCTTATTTAGAAACTTTTCCTAAAATTAGTCTTGAACACATTCAAATTCCCACACATACACAAACAAGACACATACAAATTTCTGGTTGCTAGAACCAGATTCTAGTAATTATAAAATTCTTATACTTGGGAATTAAATTATAAAACTTTCTAGTCTAGTTTATCAAGATGTTAGAAACAATTCATCTTCAGCACTTCACTCCTAATTCATCCTTTAAGACTCTCTAAAAGTAGTCACACCAAAACAAGTTCAATCAAGACCTGAAAATCACAACCATGACTTCCAACACCTCTAAAGTACATATAACATAGAATTAAAACCTGAAAAACTCCATATTTGTCTTTTAATATGTTAAGAACAATTCTTTTTCAGAAGTCTTAAGCTAATTCAAATCACAACCCTTGTCAAAGTCCTTTGGATTGACTAAAGTTCTCTTAAACTCCTACACGAACCTAGCTTGCAATCCAATAATTCTAACAATAAATATACTTTGACTCAAGTTACGAAACTTTCCAGATATCATTCCAAGACCATAACTACATTTTCTCTTTATAACTCCTACCTAATTCAGTCCATAAGACACTTGAAATACTCGATTTCTCTAGCTTATAAAATCTGGCCTTGATTCCTTTCTATAACCAATTAACTCCTATTTTCAACACTCCACTAACAACTAATCACCTTTTTGTTCATACCTTTTACTCATTTTCATTAACTAGTTAACTCCCAACATTAACCAACTATTCTCGATTAGCATCTACAAATTTGTCCATGGCGATAAAAGTTGAACAATGATGACAGAAGAAAATAATTGATTTGTGTACACTTGTAAAAGTAAATCTTCTATACAATAAATATAAATACTTAGCAATAATCCCATTGATATGGTGTTGAAAAGGATTTTTAACGATATTAGCGATTCCTGAAATAACATCACAAAATCTAGTAGGGTCCTCCAATAAAATCATAACTGTTTAGAATACAGTATCGTCTACCAAAAAAAGAATATTGTATCAATTGCTACCAAAGTAAAACAAGAAGAAAATTTGCTTTATCCCTTGCATTCCCTCCTCAATTTTTTTTCTCATGCGCAACTGTATGTCCAACTAAATTTTTCTTGGAACATGATTCTGTTTTTAAGCCGAGTTACAAGTATCTATTCCACACCCACCGGCTCTGGGTTGTAAAAGTAAAAGGACATGTTTCTTGATATGTAGTACAAATTAATCACACTGTCAAACCGAGGACATCTTTGAAAAGTAAAGCATGCTACTCACAACTAGATAGAATGATATTCTACAACTTAGTTAGCCTAGGGACACCATTAGAAAGAGCTTAAAAAAGAGTTTTAACAACTTTGTGAACATTAGGGGAGTTGGTTACAAGGGGGAGAAGAAACTTCAAGGGGAAGATCAACAATGTAACAAAAATTCGTAAAAAAAAATATATTATTTTACCCTAGGCTTATATGTAATAAATATTGGTTACAGACATAGGAGAGACCAATGTTTTAGAAAATCTATTGACCACACCCATAAAACTTCAGCTGAATCGAAGATATGTAAGTTACTATTCAATTTACACTCGTAAAGTTAAATGAAAGTTCTTTTTTTTAAGATATTATCAATGGTGTAATTCCTGATGTTTGATAAATCTGAAATTTTGTGAGCATGACAAACATGGTGAAAGGTTAGGATGGATATGAAAAAAAAAAAAAAAAAAAAAAAAAAAAAAAACGGAGACTAGGAAACATCATTGATAGGCGTAAATTGAACTCCCCCTTCCTAAGCAGATACGTGTGTGCATGTGCTGTGTGTGCAAAGTATGATTAACAATTATAACTCCTAACCAGAAATGAAGGACTTGAAATAGGATCCCTTGAAATACTTGTCATGACAACTTTAATGGGTGATATTTATCCCCACCGCTAGAATATCTGTTCCACTTGTAAAAACAATATTATCAGCATTTGGATCGCCAAAAATCTGGACATTCAAATCCAAGGGACAAGAGAGAGATATGAAGTTAATGGCCAGCCAAGAACACACCAAACGGGGCAGCATAGGGGGAAGAGAGGAGGAGAACACCAGCTGAAGTTAAACTCCCTATACGACAAGAGAACAAAACAAAAAGAAGGGCTGAAGTTTACAAGAAAGGGACTACTACCTTGAAATGAGCTGGAACCAAGAACAATTCAGAAATTTCTAGAGCCAAAAGCAAGGAACAATGGCAGTGGAGAAAGGGAACAAAATGGAAGAGTCGGCCACACCAAAAATGGAAGGAATAAGAAAGTACAAGAATAATAAAAAATCAAAATCAATAAATTAAAATGTGTTGTTCAAATTTATTCTTAGTTTAAAATTATATATGTGTGTGTGTGTTTATTTTATTCATACATGTGTTTCACTTACCACTAATAAAATTAGGGTCAAGTTCTAAGTCAACTAAGTTCAAATTAATTGTGTATATAAATCTTATATACATATAGGTATAACGATTATTTATTTTATTTATACTTAGCTTTTATTTTTATGACCAAGACTTACACCCATTTGTTTAATTTTTAGGTTCTCAATATCAAGTAATAACATGTTAAATTGTATTGTTATTTAATTAATTTGCTTACATATTTATTATTTTTATAACTAAAATTTACACATTGTGTCTAAAACTCGATTTTACAATATCGAGTTATGAGGGTTATAAAACCATGAGTAAGACTTTGGAAGCAATTTGGTGTTTAAGAGCCCTGAGCCTGAGAAAGATTTCCCTCCTTCCAGTATAGTAGCTCCCATGACAAGCTTTTGAAATTAGATCACCAAAGAAGCTTCTAAGATCCTTGTCTATTCGAATGTTTGTTGCTCTACCCATTTGCTTGGATCTTCATTCCCCATTTTGCAAATTTAGTAGCTTGACATAGGTAAAAACCTTACAATGCCAATTTCCTCAAACCCTAGAATCCTAATCTTAAAAAATCCTAACCTAAATACGCAAATTCAATAGCAGCTTAACATAGATAAAATGGAAGAATTTAATCATATACCTTATTGAAGCTCCAAACTAATAGTAAAGATGAATTCCTCTTATAGTTTTGAACACAAAAGACTGAGAAATCACTTTCGACTAGAATTCAGAATAAGGGATGACCTTAAAGAAGATTTAGAGAATGACCTTCGAGCAAAAATGAAGGATTATCCCTTCCTTTCTCAGTTGGGTTGAGGACCGAGAGGAAACAAGGCTTGCAGAGAATGATAATGTGAGCAATGGAGAAGAATAACAAGAAGATGACGACTATCAAAATTTCAATTTGGAGAACTGGTACTGAAGCATTAAGGGCAAGCAAAATGACCATTTTGCCTACCCTTTTTTTCCCTCTCATGTGGAAATAAAATATAGACACTTTTTATGAAGGATATAAAGTTTTTGTGATCTTGGGCAAAAAGGTTAAATTTATGCCTGTAGAAAATATTTTGTTAAGGCAAAATTTTCCACTCTTGAAACAAACACTGGCATATTCTATTCTAAATCATAATTTCCTGGGTAAAAAAATTTATTACCCAAAAAAAATGCTCCTAAGAGAAAAACCAAACTTTGAACCAAAGGGGAAAAGTTAATTCTTTAGATATTGAAATAGAAGAAACCAAGCATGCTTTCAGTACAAGAAAGTTCAGTATCAGATTTCGCTAAATGCGGTCTCTAATAGTCTAATTTTGGTCTTTGATACTAGTTTCAAATACCTTAATGTTTAATGTTACGTAACAAAGACCGCATGGTCTTTGATACTATAAGAGATTATGATTTTTATTAATATGCGGTCTCTATATAGTTTCCTTTACTCTGTTAATCTTGTTATCAGAAATCATTACGATCTTTGATAATCTTCAGAGATTGGGCAATGGTCTCTGATAGTCGGTCTCATATAGTTTTCAGAGACTGCTGTCGGTCTCTGATAATCGGTCTCATATAGTTCTCAGATACTGATGTCGGTCTCTAATGGTCAATCTGTGATACTCTTCAGAGACTACTTGTGGTCGTCTCTGGTAGTCAGTCTTTGATACTATCTAGAAACCACTTGTGGTTTCTGACAGTTCGAAAATAATAATTTTTAGTTATAAGAGAATGCTTTTTGCAGTCTATGATAGCTTAATGACTGTCTCTGATAATGTAAAATAAAATTATAATATCATCATTCAAAATATATTATTTGGGTTTAAAATACCTATTGATTTTAAAATTAACAATAAAATTCTAATTTAGAATTTTAAATTTATTTATATTTATTAATAAAAACATAATATGAAAAATCAATTCAAGACTTTATAGTGTCAAATTTGTTTACATGAAAGAGTTCAAACAACAACAAACTAAAACTAAGGACATGCCTAATCAACATTGTTGTCTTGATCACGTGACACTTTATTCTGAGATTGTTGAGCCCCCAAAGAAAAGGAATAGCCTGTAGTAAAATAATGTTATAAGAATCAATTGCATATTACTTTGACATGTAATTAATTAGTAAGTTAAGAAAAATATATAGTAACATAACAAGGTTCACATTTACAAATATTTAGCAGATTTAAATCCTTTCCCATATGTATGTCAAGCAAAGCAGTTATGTTATTTATATTTATGAGCCACGATATGCTGAGAAAAAATGTGAACCAAGTTATAGTGGTCCTTAGCTGTATAAAATTCAGTATCCAGTATTTAGAGCTAAAAATGCTGGCAAAATGGAATTGCACTTCTAGTCATGGTTCTAAGTTCTTAGATTTATACAATCCAGTATCCAATGAAAACACCATTATAAATACTTAGTAGATATACATACCACAAGAAACTAAAGGGATGTACATATTGTAAGAAACTAGCTAACATATACTACCCATTAGAAAAATTGCAACAACATTAAAATAAACATCATTTAATGTTTATGTAGTAACTTACTTGTCGTGATGCCAATAAAGGTTGAGGCATTCCAAGTTGATGTCCAATCAATACATAGACTTTCTCCGAAACTATTTGATCAACTTTTTTCATAACTAGTCCATCAACCATATTCTAAATGTACAATCACCAAATAAATGATTGTGAGGATCTTAAGAATCTTCAAAATATGGAATGTAAACATATTTTTTGTATGGCTATCAGAATTATGTTTATTTTTAATTGTGTCAAAAAGCTAATATTTTACTTCTTTTTTGGGTGACGAGGCCACTAAATCTTTAAATAAGCCAAAAAGATTAGCATATTCTTGTTTTACTAGAGTAGCTGGTGAAAAGATGGAGATGATTCCTTTATAAGTAAAGGCTCCATTTTTGGATTAAAACACATTTTTATCCTTATCCCACCAACGAATTAAAATTCGGCAGTATAACCAAGAAATATATGTTAATAAAGCAAATTTAGATTATGATCTACTAAGAATATGATAATCCCATTTTACTGTATAAGGAATTTCATAAAAAAGACACAAATAAAAGCATAAATGACTTATTGGATTTGGGAAATTCATAAGAAAAATAGTAAATTTCTCATTAATGAAAAGAGGCATGAATTTTTTTGTTAAACCCTAAGAGAAAAACCAAACTTTGAACTAATGGGGAAAGTTATTTCTTTAGATATTGAAATTGAAGAAACCAATAATGATTTCACTACAAGAAAATTCAGTATCAGATATTGCTAAATAGGATCTCTGATAGTGCAATCTTGGTTTTTGATATCGATTTCAAATACCTTAATGACTAATGCTATGTATCAAAGACCATGTGGTCTCTGATACTATTAGAGATCACAATTTTTATTAAGATGCGGTCTCTGTTATGGCCTCATTTGCTCTATTAATCTTGTTATTGTAAATCATTCGCGGTATTTGATAGTCGATTTGTGATAATTGTTAGAGACTAGATAGCAATCTCTGACAGTTACTCGCATATAGCTTTTAGGAACTGCTGTCGGTCTCTGATAGTCAGTCCCTAATTGTTAGTCTCTAATACTCTTTAGAGACTGCTTGCGGTCTCTGATAGCTTAATTATGATCTCTGATAATGTAAAATAAAATTTTCAATATCATCATTGAAAATATATTATTTAGGTTTAAACATGATTGATGATATTGTACACAACACATTAACATAACAAGAGGAAATTGTACCAAATAAACACTAACATACAATCTTCAAGAATACCAGTTTTATTCTTAGGAATTTTAGATAAGTTACTAACTTACTTCTTCTATAAATGGGCAAAACTAGGAGTGAACTGGGTATAGTCCTTTTGAGATAATCCCATGACACCTTGTTAGCATTGCATAAAGAAAATGATCAGATTCTTGACCAAACGCATGATGCAATACACTCTAAAAAATTACCATAGCTGTGTCTACCATTTAACAGACTCAGATACGCAGTCGAAGATAATAACTATTTGAGTATGCAATATAACTATCCAAATTTGCTACTTTACAAACGCAACTAATTGCATAAAAGAATTTGAACATAGACGCATATACTTTTTGGTAGACGATGTTTAATTTTAGCTCTATTTTCTGCAAGATAATCTATGTTTGCCGTTTTGTTATATCTGTCTGCATAGGTAGATGCATATATAAATTATTATATTTTAAAAAAAAATTGTGTGCATTTGTTACTTAATATACCTGTATTTGGAGGGGCATATGGAAATACTTTTTCCCAAATTTAAACTTAGCCAGCGAATTTCCTTTCTCCTTTCTTTTCTTTCCTTTGCAATGTAACTTTCTTAATCTCCCTCTAAAAAATCTCTCCCTCTACTATGATTACTTGCATCTAGCCAAAGGAAGACTTTCGTTGCTATGCTTATCCCCGCCCGACGTTGCTGGTGGTTTCTGTTCTCTCCTTTACTTGTCCAGGTTAGGTTTTCTTTTTACAATCTCTTTCCATGTTTTTTTTTTTTTTTCTTCATAATAAATTTAAACCTTTTTTCTAGCTTTGCTGTCATGATAGACTTCTTACTAGTAAGCTTCTGGCTCTTAGATGAGTCAATATTGTGAATAATTATCTTTTGTGCTTCCATCAGTCTAAATCTACTTTACATATCTTGAGGGATTGTACTATTGCTAAATATATTTGGCCTACGCTAGGTACTCTAAACTCCTTAACAAACAACCATAACACTCTTATCTAGATCAAGACTATTTCCTCTATCAATGACTCTTTCTCTTGGAAAAACCTTAAACTTTCTTGGAACATTGTGTTTATGTGTGCTTGTTAGAGACTCTGGTGTTTAATAACACTTTCTTCCAAGGTCCTGAATTTTATGCTAATATTTATAACTCCAATTTTAGTACTATTGTCTCTATTTAAATTAGTTGGTCACCACCATAACTAGGGCAATTTAAATTAAACATAGAATATTCATGTCTGGGTAATCCAAAAAGGATAATTGAGGTAGGGTGATTACGAATGAGTTGAGGGCTTTGTGATTTGTTTTATTAGGAAAGTTGGTAGGAACCAACTTTGAAATTGAAATATGGACTTTCAAAGATGGTTTAAAGCATATCCTGAATTAATAAAATGTCATATATAATCCAATTATTCTTGACATGCTAATTCATACTTTGGAGTTTTTTTGGAGGAACTTGCAGTAGTAATGATATAGCACTGCCCAGTGACTAACAAAAGTTTATTTAGTAATTGTCAATCTTCTCAAATTCTTAAATTTAATTTCTTAATTAATCGAATAACATTAAAACCCAATTTTCTCAAAAAGAGGATTGGTTCCAAGTAAGGTAACCTTTGTTTATTTGTGACTTAAAAGATTCTTTTGTTCACATAGAAGTAAGGGTTTACTAGTTAAGGGTTGTGATTTGGATTGCAATTTTAATACAGAGGAAGGATTGTTGTTTTTGTTGAACAAATGGTTGTTCTCCTTCTTGCTCACATTTGCAAGAAGTCATCTGTTGCTATTAGTAAGTTAGCTGTGGCCATGCCAAGTCTATTAAACCTAGTACCTTATTATGTAACATGGAGTTTGTCCCCATAAAATACTCCCATTGGCAGTAATTTCTTCTTAACCTTAAAAACTAATAATTAAGATTGTTTTTCTAAACTCCTATAATGAATAAACATAAGTCTTTTTCTTCAACATATGAGAGGTACACTATGGGGATCCTAATTTGAGTGAAAGGGTTTTGATGGAAAGATTTATGTAGTACCTCACGAGACAAGACATAGGACATTATTAGTAATCCTACAATTATGATATCAGTACAAAAAGTTTCTGAACAAACAATTTATGTTAAAATTTCTGTGAGTGTTTATGTTGAATTTGTAGGATTGCTTGAGACTCAAAGGAAAATTAGTATCTGAAACTTTTAGGTTTGTTGGAGAGTTTCTTGGAGTTCGGTGGGTGCTTCCTGACTCGTATTTGGATGTTAGAAACAAAGATTATGGAGGTCAGCTTAGTGCCTTTTTTTTTTTCTTTTCTAAATTGGCATTAGGATTTTGCATGAAAGTGATCATCTTGTTTTCTTTTTTAATCATTTGCAATTTATTACTGGGTGTTACTTTTGGCTGCTATACCAAGCAACTAGTTGCTGTTAATATTTTCCTGCAAGTGTATTTCTAATCATTAGATATATTCTTTTTAAGAAGATTAAAGTGCATACTAAAATCTTATTTAAAAGTTCAAGTTATTGGATTATAAGATTCTATAGTAACATAGTTTCTTTAACCATGTAGTTGTAAGCCTTACTTTTAACAACCTTCATGTTTGTCAAAGTGTGTCACTTAATAGTTTGATATTTTGGGTGAAATCATTCTTTGAATGATGTCAATTAATTCTTTGATTAAATGGTTCAAAGCTTGCTACTTACCAAATATGAAGAGGCATGATCTTTATCTTTATGAAGCTTTTAAGTGAATTAATTATTTGAAGTACTTTACATCTATATATATGTTTGCACTTAACACCTAAAAATGCATAAAAAACCAATCAAGTTATCCTTTGAAGAGGTTTCTTGAGTTAGCTCCAGCTAGGTAGGATTGGATTTCAAGCCTCAGGACATCAAAACAATATCAAGAAATCTTATCAATTGAACAAACCGATATTTTTTAGTTGAAAGTTTTAACTCGAACTCATTGTACAAAGTGGGTTTAGTTCATTGAGACAAACTCAGATTGGATAAACTAGTTTTGGATAGTATGCTAAGTAAATGTCTTGTATAAATGCCATTGTTGATTAATTAAGCTAAAGAATATGTGGTTCATAACTCATCCATGATTGGAAAACTCATGTAGTGCACATTACTATCTAACACTAGATAATAACATTACATGAACCATGGAATTCATAGAATTTTGTATTCAATTAAATTTATACCTTATATTTTACTAACTGCTCGTTTTTTTTTACTTGTATTATAAAGCATTCATTAGGGATGATCCTAAGAACATGAAGGTGAGCACTACCATTTCTGGTATTATCATAAAGCACCTTCTAGGTTCGCTCTTCTAGTACAAAAAGATCATGGAGGACACTAAGACCTTATGCTATAATGTTTTTTTATGGAAAATTCAATTATATTATTATTTAAATTTTAATTTCATGTTAATATGTTGTTAAATTACTAGTTGTTGAATATAAGAAGAATGTATATTCAGATGATGATAAATGTACAAGAGGGAGCTTCTATTTATAGTTACCTAACATAGTGAACCTAGACTAAATATCAACCAAATTCGTGTCTACCTAACATAATGATCGTAGACTAAATATCAGCTAGATACATAATATAAATTACACATAAATACAATCCTAATTTAGAGAAAAATAGGGACATAATAGGCACAAATCATGGGTTAATTGAGAGCCATTGATTTATGCTAACACTAGCAACATGCTTTTGTTTTGTAATTCATGCTACATAGACGATTTAGGGTTCCTTTCAAAGTAAATTACTGCATTTAGGGCTATGGTTAATGCAGCGGCCTTGAAGAGATGCAGCAATGTATTCTAGAAACTATGTTTGGAAGCAATTATTGGGCCCACTTGCTTGGAAGGAGGATGAGTGCTCAAATTGGATCCCATAGAATTGGTGAGAGTCCTTGTGTGATGAGTAGGCGTGCCCTAACTCCAAAGGCACTCCCGGACGATGGCCGTGAGTAGGCGAGTAAGTGATGAGCTTATTCACCATGCATCTAGCTCCGTTAATATAGCTGTTTACCAGAAGTGACTGGTTAGTAATATTTTATTTAATAAATATTAGTTATAAATTTGTATCACATCCTTTTTAACTAATAGAGCTCGTTTAGCGCATTGTATAAGAATAACAGGATAATATAAGACTATCCAGTTGGCTCTTATATAGTGTTTGGAAACAAAAAGATAATATAGACTTATACTGTTGACTCCCTCTTATACTATGCTTGATAGTATAAAGCTATACAATAAGGAGGGGAAAGATAAGATAACAATATAACAACAGTAAAACTATACAGCATAATACATTGTATAATCATATACTATACAATCCTATATGAATATAATACGTTAAACAAGCCCATATTGTTTAAAATTTTTTGTACAGGAGAAACAGTTATGTCGAAATCTTACAGTTATTAAAATTTTTCGACTGCACTCACAAGAGAAAATCTAGTGACTTTGTTGACACGAAGTCAAAGGCCATCAATGTTAGTATTATTTAGCTTTTCTACATAATTGTTCTTTTTCTTTTTTTTGCCGAACATAACTAGTTTTCAGTTGCATAAGAAGTTTCAGGCTTTAAAGGTGACAGAGATAGGGAAATCTAGCACTAGCCAGCAAGATAATGTTGATACACTTACTATACCAGCTCAGGCCCCCGTATATGACCAAACTCTCTTCCTGAATCTAGTGAGCGGCAAGAGGAATGGCCTTATCTATTGTTTCGAGGGTTGTATCAACCCCTAGTAAGTACTGGACGAAGTTGTAGGGTTCGCAGTTTCTGCTGCCACTGCTCACAGCTTTGCTATGACTTCTGTTACATCTCCATCTCCTTTGGGATTCACTCTAGAGAAGATGGAGCTTGTACATAAGTTAATTAAGAGAGAGTTGGTGTACATCTATCGCCACCTTAACCATCATTAGTATGTATTCTTTTAATTTATTATAATAATGCCATAATTTTAGTTTATTCTAGGTTTTTATGGTTGTTATTCTTCCAGAAGAAATGAAATAAAAGGTACAGTAGAGCTAGGATAGTTATTGTATACATGCAAAAAACTTGTCAAGTTTAGGTTAGGGGGTAAAACAGTCAAATACTAGTCTATTTAGGATTCTAGTAGTACCGGTAAGACCTTGGGATGGATAAGACCTTTTTTGTCCCCCCGAACCCAAGTTTTCAAAGTTTGTACCTTGAAACTTAAAATTTGGTCTAATATCCAAGCCTAACATTCAAATAGATTTCTGTTTCTTCCTACAGGTCTTATTCATCTCAACGGTCATGCTAGTACTCCCAGAATTCTAAAAGGAAGTGTATTTGACTATTTTACCCCCTGATCCCCTACTTGACAAGTTGTTGCTTTGAAACACAATTTGGCCTAAAATCCTAGTCATTGATCCAAATAGATTTTCATTTTTTCCTAAAGTCAAATACTAGTATGTTTTGGATTCCAGAAGTACTAGCATGAATGTAGGGATGAATAAGACTTTTAAGAAAAACTAGAAATCTATTTGGATCAACGATTAGGATTTTAGGCAAAACTTTGTGTTTCAAGGCAAAAACTTGCCAAGTTTGGGTTTGAGGGGTTAAAATGGTCAAATACTAGTCTTTTTAGAGTTTTAGAAGTACTGACATGACCGTTAGGATAAATAAGACCTATAAGAAGAAACAGAAATCCATTTTGCTCCACAGTTAAGATATTATGAGAAATTTTTAGTTTTAAGGCAAAAACTTGTCAAGTTTAGGTTCGTAGGGGCAAAATGTTCAAATATTCTTCTAGGATTCTGAGAGTATCGACATGAAAATGGGGATGAATAAGACTTGTTGGAAGAATGGGAATCCATTTAGATCAACAGTTAAGATATTAGGCCAAGCTTTGAGTTTTAAGGCGAAAACTTTTAAAACTTGGGTTCGAGAAGGCAAAACGGTCAAATGCTAGTACTCTTTAGATTATGGGAGTATTAGCATGACTATGGGGATAAATAAGACCTATAGGAAGAAATGAAAATCTAATTGGATCAACGATTAGGATAATAGGCCAAATTTTGAGTTTCAAGAGAAAATTTTTGAAAACTTCTGTTTAGGGACAAAACAGTTAAATACTATTTTTTTTAAGGATTATAAGAGTACTAAAAAGACTGTGGAAATGAATAAGACATGTAGGAAGAAACAAAAATACATTTGGCTCAACAATTAGGATATTATGACAAATTTTTAGTTTTAAAGCAAAAACTTTCCAAGTTTTGGTTTTGAAGGCAGAAACAGTCAAATACTAATCCAATTAGGATTCCGAGAGCACCAGCATGACCAGTGGGGATAGATAAGAACTGTAAGAAGAAACGAAAATCTATTTGGATCAATGGTTAGGAATTTTATGTCAAAGAGTTTTAAGGCAAAAACTTTTGAAACTTGGGTTTGGGGGGCAAAACATTCAAATAGTAGTCGATTTTGGATTTTGGTAATATCGACACGTCCATGAGGATGAATAAGACCTGTAGGAAGAAACGTAAGTCTATTTGGATCAACGGTTAGGATAGTAGGCCAAACTTTGAGTTTCAAAGCAAAAACTTTGAAAACTTAGGTTCGAGGGGCAAAACGGTCAAATACTAGTCCGTTTTGGATTTCGGGAGTACCGGCATGACCTTGGAGATGAATAATACTTGTAGGAAGAAACATAAATCTATTAGGTTTAATGGTTAAGATAGTAGGTCAAATATTGAGTTTTAAGGCAAAAACTTTGAAAATTTTGCTTAATTTATCCAAGTTAATTAATGAGAGTTGCATATTAATTTAAGTATAACTTATTATTTTGATTATTTCAAGTTCCACCTTCTACATCAGGGCCTTCACACTTGAGTCAGGCTAACAAACAAGCTGGAGATGATGAAGACTTAAGATTTGGATATCAGGCCAATTTTTAGATTTACGTTTTTTTTTTTCATATATTATTTATTGTTATGATGTTTTTTTTAATTTATAAAAACTTTGAATTTAAATATAAAAAAATCTTTTAAAGCAGGTATTTACAGGTATATTTGAAAAATAATATAAAATAAAATAATATTTACGTCCACAACTTCATTATCTACATTTGCATTAAGCAAACTCTGATATGTGGCATCCAATTGAATCTGTGTCTATTTTTCTGCATTTGTGATGTAGACACAATTATATCTGAGTCTGCATTTCAGCATCTGGAAATCAGACTTTGATACGTGGTACCCCATTATTGGTGTCTAGGTATTGCATCTACCTTGAAGATTCAAAAACACATATGCAAAAATATGGACTTATAAAATAGTATCTGAGTCTAGGCATATTGCATCTATAATGTGACCTTTTATGTCTACATTAGGCAAATGTAGATAATACATTTTCTTTTAGTGATATACAAATGTCAATGTATCTTTGCATTGGTAGGCATGTATTTCACAATCAAATTCAAATTCATTTACAACCATGAAGGTACAATGTTACTATAAATCATGGCGTACCTAATCCAATTACAGACAGAAATGGTTTTAGATAGCCTTTAGAGATATCTCCGTGGGGTTTCCATTGTTGCAGTTTTAAGCATTTTTTAGTTCCAAATTAAAGGAAAGGTAAGTCTATGAAATAGCTTTATTACATCTCATTTTGATTCATCTTATTTGCTATGATCTTAAGTTTTTCAGTTGAGTCATTCGTATTAAGATGTTGGATTCTAATTAAGTATAGTTAGGATTTAGTGTTTAATTATGAATTTCATTCACTCTTAACTTAATTTATATGTTTTGAATGTTTAACACTTAAATGAGACCCCTTTGAAGTTATATTGGAGTAAAAAAAGAATTTCCTATGCGTCAGGCACCACAACCATGGATAAAAGGTACCACAATGCCTAAAATCGTGCAAAACAACACCAAGTTAGAGGTACCTGGTGCCATGGCACCCACTGTGATGACCTTCTCCGAAAATCAGTGCTACAGTGCAAGAAAAGTGTGGTTGTGGCGTCAACCTTATTCCTAATCCAAATTGAACTCTAATTGAGTGTTTTAAAGCATATTTAAAGAAGTTTAGCTTGGGGATTCAACATACACATGTTAGCCATGAAGTTTTAAAGATTAGAGGTGATCAAGAGTGCAAAGAGCAAGAAGAGTTTGGATGGTTAAAGATTGAAGCCTGATAACCTATCGATTTTCTATCATCTACTCTTTATTTTCCTTGTATTTGTATGATATTTTCTTTAAATGAATCCATGTTTACACTAAGTATCATGGAGTAGTTTTATTTCTTGAATTACAATGGAACTCACATGTAGCTTAACTTAAATTTGTTTATGGATTACTTAGGGTTTGGTATTTATGTTATTTATTTCATTCTATGCTTAATGCTTCTATTTGATTGATCACTAATTAGATTGACTTGGTAACTTAGAGGAACCTTGACAGAGGAAATCAAGGTTTAGCCTTGAGTGAAATAGCATTTATTTGAATTCATTTACTTAGTTGTTTGAATTTGATTAGTATATATGATAGACATATATCTCTATACCTTATGTAGCCAATTTAGGTATAGTCATAACGAATCTTGCTTAATTCAACTCTTATAAACATATAGTGAATTGGTTAAGTAAGGTATAAATTGTAAGCAACTTGAAAAATACTTATAATTGACTTAGGACCTTATATTAATAGCATGGTATCATAACTAAGCATGATAGGATAAAGACAAGTCAAGTGAAATGTGAGGAAATTGTGATCCTAGGTTCATCTCTATACATTCTTAAGTTTAATTGCTTTAGTTAATTTAGTTAATAATCTCAAAGTTTCATTCGTCTAGATAAAGTTAGGATTAGTTAATTTTAGTACTTAACATTGTTAGACTTAATTCCTCGTGGTAACGATACTTAATTTACTCTATATTACTTGTTAAAAGGATACTTGCACTCTCGTAGTAAAATCCATAACAAGTTTTTGGGATTGTTGTTGGGGAATTATTCTAATCTTTGTTAATATTAATACCAGTCAATTCTAGTTTTACTTCATTTTTTTTTTCTGTATAATTTAAGGTACTAGTGAACGCTTATGTGAAGAACTCATAACTTGGAAGTTATTCTTTTTGATCCCGAGATCGATAGAACTATTTGAAGGGTTTGAAAAAAGAATCAACAAGCTTCTTCACAAATTCCAGCAATGGCTGAAGAAGAAGAACCTAAGGCCTTACCTAGACTATACAATCCCTCTAGTGAAAGGTACAAGGACTTGATGTGACAGTGCCCTCACCATGGTCTTCCAATGGAGATGCAAGTCAAAAAAATTTATGATGGGTTGGTAAGCCAAAAAATAACCACTATTGATGCCGCAGTTCGCGTTGCATTATGAAAAAGTCCATTAGCGAAGCATATGAGTTATTGGAGGAAATGACCTCTAACAATTATCAATAGCTTTTTGAATGGTTGTCAACTTGAAGAGTAGTTGAAGTTAATGAGTTGGATGCCATTAATGAATACATAAGTGGTGTCAAAGAAAATTGACACCTTTGGAGTTCAACTAATTAGAAGCCAAGTCATGGCTTATGAGCTTTGTGGAGATGGCCATGCTAGTAGTATTTGCCCAAACATTATTGAATCAGTAAATTTTGTGGGCAATTACAATAGGCAGCTGAACAAAAATCTTTACTCTAACAACTATAATCTAAGGTGGAGAAACCACCTGAATTTGTCTTAGAGCAATCAAGGAAAATCTCATGAACCCATTTATTTATCGAGTTTACAAGCACAACAAAGAGTGGTTACACCTGAAAAGAAGCTAACCGTTGAAGACATGTTTAAAACAGATTCCATCATTTCAATGTCAACTAGCATCACTTAGGACCCTTGAGAATCAAATAGGCTAGCCGGCCAATGCTCTTACATATTGTCCTCAAGGTGGGCTACCTAGTGATACTGAGTCAAATCCAAGAAGGAAGGATCCAAACTTGGAGCCATTGTAAAGCTATCACTTTATGGAGTGGTAAAGAGGTAAAGGTAACTCCTTAGCAAGCTTAAAATTCTAGTAAGAAAGTTGAGAAGGAGATTATGAATGACAATAAAGAGGACCAAGTTCCTAAAGAAAAGACTCACACTTATCCACCTCTACCTTTCCCTCCATGCTTCTAAAAGCCAAAACTTCAAGAACAATTCAAGAAATTTCTGGAGGTATTTAAAAAGCTTCATATTAATATTCCTTTTGCCAAAGCTTTATAACAAATGCTTAGCTATGTCAAGTTCATGAAGGACATCTTGTCTAAGAAGTGGAGGATATAGGATCATGAAACGGTTTCCTTGACTGAAAAGTGTAGTGCCATTCTACAAAAGAAAGTACCACCAAAGTTTAAAGATCCGAGTAATTTCAACATCACAATTTCTATTGGTACTACATTTTACGGGAAAGCTTTATGTGATTTGGGAGTAAGCATCAACTTGATGCCTTTCTCCATATTTCAAAAGCTTGGACTTAATAAGGGGGAAATCAAGCCAACTATGGTGACCTTGCAAATTGCGGACCAGTTTTAAACTTATCTAAGGGGAATAATTGAATATGTCATAATCAAAGTGGATAAGCTTATATTTCCAGCTAACTTTCTCATCATTAACACGGAGGAAAGACAAGGAAATTCTCATAATTTAGGGGAGACCATTCTTAGCCACGAGTAGAACTCTCATAGATGTGCAAAAAGGAGAACTTACCATAAAAGTTCAAGACTAAGAAGTGAAGTTCCATGTCTTTAAGGCTATGAAGCTTCCTTCCGAATCTGAGGAGTACTATGCAATTGAGGTAGAACATGCAGCTAACAAAGAAGGAAATCAAGAGTTAAGTAACCTTTTTGACACATCCGTAATACTAAAACAACCTTCAGTTTCTAAGACACCACCCTTAAATATTAAAAGCTCAATCAAGAAGGAATTCATCAAGTGGTTGGACAAATTCAAGGTGAAGCCAGAGCTATTAAGGAAAATCCTTGTGGCATGAATGATTAGGCTAAAGCAAGCTTTGGGAAGAAATACAAGAGGAATTATAGAAAGCGGTTCTAGTGCTTTTTGAAAGATAAGGCCTCCGTTACTCTGGAGGACAAGGGTTGAGCTTGCTAAAGTAAAGCTGATGACTATAAATCAAGCGTTTTGGGAGCCAACCTAAGTTTCTAAGCTTTTATTTTCCTTTTAGTTCTTATTTGAAGTTTTCTTATTAAGTGGTTTTTTTTTTTTTTTTGTAGGCATATCATCTTTTACCTCCTACCATGCTTGAATGCTCAAGGACAAGGATTAGCGAGCTTTCCATCTTGCTTCAATGCCAAGGAGTCTTTCTATTCTTATTTCCTTTTATATTTTAACATTAAGGAAATTATTTGTCTTAAGTTTGGGAGAAGGTTTTATTGATGTACTTGTTTTTCTTAGTTTTAGTTAGCCAAAATGTTATTATGCTTTTATGATAAGATGAGAGAAATTCCTTCATCCTTTTATAAGATGTTAGTTTTTATGTGATATTTGACATTGGTGTTAAATTCTTGAGTTAATAGCATTGTAAGATGTGATTTCCAATACTTTTATGCACTTGATCTTTTTCTTAGGAGTATTTTGTTTATTTAGAGATCGTTTATGTTTAGAAAGTTCATACTTGGTCAAGAACCTTGAGGCAAAATCCTATTAAAAAAACTTAGCTAGGGTCATGATTTAGGTCATCTTTGGACTATTTGAGCCTTTTTAAGCTTACCATAATTTACATTATATCTCTAGTTACCCCATTGAGCCTTTATTGTTTTTTCTTTAACACCCACAATTTTTGTCTCACCATTTAAATTCTAGTTTTAAACCCTTACTCTTAGGCATGTTAAACATTCTATGAATATATTGAGCTATGCTAAGAAAAGGATGCAAGGTTGGAATTATTGAAAAAAAAAAAAAGAAGTATATGTTTGTGCCTCTTGATCACCCCTATTCATAATTAAAAAAATACTAATAATAAGTTTAGGGGTGTCATAACAGTTGGGCTAAAAGGAATATATATATATATATGTATGAAATGGTGAAAAGAAATGAGTATGCCAAGTGGGTATTATTTAGGTTGTGAAAAAGAGCTCTTCAAAAATTTTAAAGTGATTCATGTGCTTAGGGTAACTTGGACATTAGAATTTTCTTCATCATACCGTAACCCGAGCCTATGTTACAAGCATAATAAAGACCTATTGAACATTGACTTAGTGGAGTCTACATTAGTGGAGAGAGAGTTGAAAAGAAAATTAATGGAATTTGAGTGCTAAGTGGAATTTTATATAGACATAAACTTATTTGAATTTGCATGCATTCCTCTATAAAAGGTTATCATACAGACACATTGAAAATCCATTTGAATTTGATGTTTTCTCTTGAATTAAAGCATGAATTTAAGTAAAACTTTTGGCTGACATTTAGTTCAAGATCATGTGAAGCTATTGAAAGCATATTAGGGATGTCATTATTTTAGTGTGATATGTCTTTAGCTTTTTGTTTTAGTTTTTCTTTTGCATAAGGACTAGAAAAACCTTAAGTTTGAAGGTGTGATAAGTCTATGAAATATCCTTATTACATCTTCTTTTGATTCATAATATTTGCTATGATCTTGAGTTTTAGTTTAAGTTTTGCTTAACTAAGCCATTCGTATTAAGGTGTTGTATCCTATTTGAGTTTGCCTAGGATTTAGCCTTTAATTCTTAATTTCATTCATTCTTAACTTAGTTTATGTCTTCTGAAAGTTAATGATTAAAAGAGGCCCTTATGAAGCAAATTGGAGTAATATAAGGATTTCCTACGCGTCGGAAGCCACAAGCATGGAAAAGGGGCGCCACAATATCCAAAATAAAGCAAAACATCACCAAGTTAGACGCACCTGGTGCCTAGATGCCAGAAAGCTGGTTCCATGGCGCCCACTTTGATGGCCTTCTCCGAAAATCAGTGTTGTAGAGCCAGAAATGTGTGGTTACGTGTAACACCTTGTGTATTAGTTCATGTTTATAAGTCTAATTGATGTTAATAAATATACTTAGGAAACTAAACTATAATTTTATTCATAAGTTTTCTCCAAATTTAGATTTTAAGAATATTAATCGTTAGTTAATACCAAAATTGATTGAAATTAAGTTTCACTTTACTTTTGATATTTTAGCAACTTAAATGAGTATAAGAATATTTTTTTTTGAATATATATATATATATATATATATATATATATAAATATAAATTATGTGCTAATAAAAATAAACATAAAAAGACAAGGAGGGCATTTTCATAAATTCCCTTTCCCTTTATCTTTTCCCTTCACCTTCTTTCCACTATACTTCTAGGCAACCATCAAAGAAAAATTCCTCAAAAGTTTTCTCCCCAGTTTTTTTCTTTTCCTTTTACTAAACATTGTCAAAATCAACCAACCCATTTTATACCCATCCATACATCTCTCCCCTAATTACTTTTAAAGAAAATTTCCACCCTTTGGCACATAAAGTTAGGTAGATCTCTTGACCTTCAAAGATTTGGTGATTTTGACTAGGTTGCCTACTATAAATCTCACTTGGGAAAGTAAGAATCCTACTAAATTATTTTCCTTTCCTTCACATCCTAGTACTTATATATATTAGTTAATGATAAATTTTCAAATCTACAATTGTTTGAGAAATTTTTACTTTAATCTTTATTAAAAGGGTTTATTGTTTTCAATTCTAATTTTACTTACTTACTTGAAGTTTAATTGAAAGTCAATAGTTATTTTCATAAATCTTGACATTTTTTAGGGTTGCTACAAGCTAGTACTTTGATTATGAATTTTCTTATGATTGGGCTCACAATTATAGACAATAGAATTTCAACAAGTTTGTAGTTGGATTATTTTTGTTTGTTTTACTCTATAGAAATTAAGGTAATATTATTTACAAGTAAATATTTCTACATCATAAGATTTCAAATATTAATCTATTGTTGAACACATTCTATTATTATTGTTATTATTTTTAAAGGAATGGCTATGCAACTTCAAATCAAATCATTTTCTATTTATAGCTCTTTTGCTCAAATTCTTAAAAACTTTTATTGTCAATCATTATATTGATGGTTATATGTTCATCCGTTGATAGGGTTAATCTTTTTAAGTGACTTGGATTTCACCAAAATGATCGTGTGTGGTCATTTACTTGGATTTTATTCGGTGTCGGTTAGTTCTTTTTAGTCAAGGTGAGTGGTAATTACAACATGTGGCATGATTTTAAAAGTTTAGCATGATTTTTTTAGTGAGTAATTCTCTTCATGAAACTAAAAAATAAATGTAAATAAAATTACTTTAGATTTGGAAAACTTATATTAGAGCAGACATTGTTGAAGTTTATATTTGAGTTTTAAACATCAATAAATTACACATGTTTTTTTTTTTTTTTTTGTATTTATTTTGGTTTATTAAATTGATGTTTTGTTATAAATCTCTTACTTTTAGGAAGTATCAAAAAATTGGAAAGTAGTTGTTATTCATTTTATATTTGTTTCTATATTAGTTACTTTTAGGATAAGCTTTGACTATATATTTGATGTTCATATGATGATTAATTTTATAAAGTCACTTGAGTATATTTTTATAATATATATTTTTGACGTTTAGTTTGTCTTTTTGAAAATATAGTAATATTTTGAAAATGTGGATATCTTTGACTGTTGAACTAGATTTGAAAACTTGAACTTTTGGAATCTTGGATATGATTACGCTTTAGATTTGAGAATTTTTTTATAAGATATTGATATGAATTGAGTTGTTTATGAGAAATTAAGAGAAAATGATATGAGAATATATAATATTTTACGAACTTGTTCATTTAATTTTGGAAAGTGATTATGTTAGAAGATACAACCCTCTCGTAACGTAGTGTTTGATATTTAGTTTGCAATAAAATATTTTTGAATGCAGATAATCTGGTTTGATGGAAATTGGTTTTTGGGAGGAAACGTTATCAGAATACCGAAGCTAATAGCAGTGTTATTAGTCTTGGTGCACCTTGCTTTGGCCCTAATTAGCAAGGGTGATTTAGCCCCTTGTTCGGCCAAGCTCGTGGATTGGAATTGGTTAAATATGATGAGATTGATATGGATTTGGATACCTAATCAGTAGGGTTGATGCTACCTTTGAGTCGTGTGCCCAAATTCTTCAACTTTATATAGTTAGTTATTTACTTAATAAATAATTTTCGACTAACTTGTTTAACTTTTGATGAGTTATATGTTGATTTATTATAAGAGATTTGAAATATATTCGTAGTAATTATATTTTTCTTTGTGAATAACTCAGATTTGTGAAGTGAGCATTTATGATTTATACTATATTTTAGGATGATAGTTGATGGATTTTAGTCAAATTTATTGAATTTTCTGAGCTATGAAAAAGAATTAGGTTTTATTTGAAAAAATTGTGAAGTAATTTAATAAAACTAGTATGGTGCATGAGTACCTTTGATAGTAGCTTTGTTATCTAATGGGGTTGTATATGGATAATACAATTTGGATGTATTCTTCTTATATCTGAATTGGTGTTGCTTATTGATTATAATCTATTAGACTTGAATTATCGGGTGGATTGTTGGAAAGAATGTTCTTTTGAATTTTATTATTGTGAGGATTTTTGGGTTGGTTTTGCTAAGAAGTCCCTTTAGTTTTCAAGTTAGTATTTTCCTTGAGTTTTCATTGTTAATTTGATCATTTTAGTGGATGTTATTCTAAGTAATAACTTATCTAAAAGTTTGAGTTGTTTTGTGGACCAATGTAATATATCAATGGGTTGATGTCATTAAATTTGATAAAATTTTAGATTACTTGGTTAATGCTAATAAGAGGGGTAACTATTTTGGTTATGCGAGAAGATTTAAAGATAATTATAGTTGGGAATATGAGTTGGTTAGGCTGAAGTATTAAGATTTTAAATCTTTTGGGGTTCAATAATGTCACGTTCGCTGTCTAGTGGGTGGATCTTAAAGGTAGAATTTATAACATTACCTTGAGGTTTTGATATTGGTATTTAAAATTTTTAATGGACAATTTAGTTTTCAATTTTTAGTAGATGCTTCTTTTCTAGAATACCCATCTAGTGACATAAGTTTAAGTTTTTGAATTTGGTTAGAGTAATAGGCATAGCTAGGGTCTATAGAAGGTTTACTAGTTAAAGTGGCAACTTACAAGATATTGTAGTTGTAATGAATGTTTCTTTTCGAGATCATCTTCAATGGCTAAATTTATATTTTATTTTATTATTATTATTATTTTTTGTAATACATTACTTTAAGATTTTGGGTGTAGGATTATAAATTGTAACTCTTAGGTTTCAATAATTTTTGAATGTTTAAACTTTTCTCTTTTTAATGACAGTGAAATTGCATGTGGTTTTACTCCGAGCTTTTAAGTTATATCGTTTAGGATGTCATCAGTTTCATAAGATTTAGATTTAATCAATTTGACCTTAAGATAATAGTTTAAGGTTCGCTTAGAAAATTAAAATGTTAAAAGATGACTTCTTAAGTGATTGGGGTTTGGTACTCTCAGCACTATACTAGGGATTTTTTAAACTAAACTCGTGAGCTTTATGAAAACTAGCATTGAAAGAGAATTTTGCTAAACTGTTTTATTTTTGAAAATTAAATAACTGTGTTTTCTTGAACATTCTTATAATGGAAAGTTATATACGATGCATCATTTGTTAGGTATACATATCATGTTTCATATAAAAAAATTGTCGTCTGTCTGTTCCCGACCATATGTTGTATTTGCTAACTCGCTGAGGTTGTTGAAGCTTATTCCACTCTATTTCCTAGTTTTTCAAATACTTGAATCGTCTGCATCTCTATTTGGATTTTGGAAGTGCCAGGCATTTCTCTCTTCTACAACTTGGGACTATAATTATTCATAAAGTATTGCTCTGCAGTTATACTAGATTTGGAGAATGTTGTCATTTATTTTTGTTTATCAACTATTCAGTTGTCTATTTCTTGTATTTTGATATTAATTTAAGGCTAGCTTGACCGAAGGTGAGCATCTGCTTATCTTGGATCTTGCGCCGGTCATGACTCTAGTTTTGAGTTATGACACTGCTGCCCCGACCAGATTTCTAATCCAAAATGAACTTAAACTGAATGTTTTAAAGCCTATTTAAAGAAGATTAGCTTGGGGATTCAACACACACGTGTTATCAAGAGCGCAAGGAGCAAGAGGAGTTTGGATGGTTGAAGATTGAAGCATGACAACTTATCGATTTTTTATCACCTTCTCTTTTTCCTTGTATTTGTTTGATATTTTCTTTATATGAATCCATGTTTACATTAAGTAGCATAGAGTAATTTTATTTCTAGAATTACAATAGAACTTACATGTAGCTTAACTTAAATTTATCTATGGATTGCTTAGCTTTTGATATTTATGTTATTTATTTCATTCCAAGCTTAATACTTCTAATTGTTTGATCACGGAATTCAATTGACTTGGTTACTTAGAGGAACCTTGATGAAGGAAATCTAGGTTTAACCTTGAGTGAAATAGCACTTGTTTGAATTCAGTCACCTAGTTGCTTGAATTTGATTTGTATTAGGATAAACATATACCTCTATACCTTGTGTAGCCAATTCTAGTCTTAATGAATCTTGCTTAGGTCAATTCCATACTCATAAAATGAATTGGTTAAGTATGGTATAAATTATAAGCAACTCAAAAGATACTTATAATTGACTTAGAACCCTAGGTTAATAGCATGATGGGATAAAGACAAGTCAAGTGATGTATGAGAGAAATTATGATCCTAGGTTCATCTCCAAACATTCTTAAGATTGATTGCTTTAGTTAATCTAATTAATAATCTTATAGTTTCATTCATCTGGATAAAGTTAGGATTGGTTAATTTTAGTACTTAACATTATTAGATTTAATTCCTCGTGGGAACCATACTTGATTTACTCTACATTACTTGTTAAAACGATACATGTGCTTCCGTAGTAAAATACATAATAGGGAGGGACAAAGAGAATGGTTGAAAACCCTAGATGATAGATCTTGCACAAGGGTTCGAGAGATTAAGTATTTTATGTACCTAGGTTTAACCGTTCTTCCCTCGTCAGCTTAATTGGACAATGAAGTGATGTAAATCTGATTGTATAATAAAGTATTTCATGGTGGTGAGGACAACACCTAAAACAGACAGCGACATTCACAATGTGTGGCTGGAGTTTAACTTTAGGCGGTGAGAACTTGACGGTGCAAGAAGAAACATAAGAGAAGCATGAAAATGAATAAGGAATTAAGGCATTTGATTAGGGATTATTCATCTTAGATTGTCTCTAATAACATTATAAACAGCCTCATATACAAATAATAAAACAAATTAATAACTTCCGGAGTCTGCAAATACAATCATTGATAATATCCTTGCACATGGTCTTTGATAGTTTGGCGCTATTTGGCGCCAAACAATTTTATTATTAATGATTGTGAGTTCACTGAGACAACAAATAAAGTATTTGAAAACTAAATAACGGTCTCAAATAGTTGTTATCAGAGATTGTTATATAGCTGTCTCCAATAAGCAATTTTTGATATCATATTTTCTTGTAATGTTTCTGACTGAATTTTCATAAATTAAAACATTATCTCATGCTTGAATATAATCAAAATAATTATAGTAATCAAGACTTTTTGTAAATTTCACAAATTGTTTCCTAGTCTTTAAATTAGGATCCTACTGATCTGGTAAAATAACATTTTTAATTATAATATTTTAGTAGACCTATTATATCCAGCCATTAACTTTCTTCTCAACATGATTAAAAACTGGAATTAGTTTCAATAAGAATATTAAGGAAAAAATGTTGAGATTTTACCATAAACTATGGATAAGATCATCATACAGATAAAAGAGTACAACTTCTATAAGAGAAATATAAGAGTATTTTTCTTCACTGAGGACGAGACAAATGGAAGAAAAAGAAAAATAGGGATAATTTTTTCTCTTCAGGATTTTGAAGCAGGAATGGCCATGTCAAAAAAATTTTATGCGAGCAAAGACTTATGATCATCCTTGGAATTAGAGTTTTAAGAGTATGAAAATTAAAATTTTTTAACAGGTCTTCTAGTTTTACCCTGTGATATCTAAGCACCTTTGAAATTCCTGCTATCCATGCAAAAAATTTCTTATTAGAAAATACAGGAGTGAATTTAATTTACTTTTAATGTATTAATCAATATCATAATCAAAGACAAATAAAATTCCTGCCATCTATCAAAAATTTATTTTGAAGCAATATTCTATATCTTTAGCAGACTTTGTTGGGAATTAAAAGTCATACATCCAATGCATATGCAGCCACTACAAGAAACATAGTTATCAGCGTCTTCTAAATGCAAATGCAGTAACAATATAGATGCATATATATTATGCGTTTTTATTTAGACGCAATAATCCTAGACTCAGATACCATTTTCTGCGTTTGCGTAGACACAAAATTTATCTGTGTCAGTTATACTATCTCTATAATACAGAAGCAATATGTAGAGACCAATAATTGTTTGGGTTGTATCTGAGTTTGGCTTCTAGATGATAAAATGCAGACGTCGAAAACCAAACACATTATTATTATTTTCATTTTTTATTTTTATTTATGTCTACAAAAGGCAAACACAGTTAATCAAAATGCAAATGCAGATGCCAAATATAATATAATTATTTTATTTTTATTTAATATTTAATTTTATACCCTTAAATAACTGTATAAAAGTATATTTTTTTATTTAAATTCCAAATCTTATATAAATAAATAAAAATATCATACAAAAATCATCATACCAATGTTTACAATAAATGGAAAATACATAATCTAATAATTAAGATCACTTACTCCTAAGTTGTCATTATCTCGATCTTGCTCATGATCTTGACCAAGGTGCGAAAGCCCAGATGTAAGAGGTGTAATCTGAAATAATCAAAATACATAAGTTATAAGTTATACTTAACTTAATATGCATATAAGTTAAAACTCTAACTTGGACAAATTAAGCAAAATGTTTAAAGTTTTTTTCCTTAAAACTAAAAATTTGGCCTAATATCTAATCTATTGATCCAAATGGATGGTCATTTCTTCTTATAAGTCTTATTTGTCCTTATGGTTGTGTTGGTACTCTTGTAATCCTAAACAAACTTGTATTTTATTATTTTATCCCCCGAAGAAAAAATTTCAAAGGTTTTGCCTAGAAACTGAAAGTTATGCCTAATATCCTAACCATTGATCTAAATCTAATTTTATTTTCATTTTGCCCCCTGAACTTGAGCTTTCAAAGCTTTTGCCACATATAAGTAATAATTTACCTTTTTACCCTTATGTACATGGAACTTAACTATTAACTCCAAGTATCCATTAATTATTCTAGATTTTTAACCTAAGTCAATTAAAGTGTGTAACCTATTTGGTTCTCTCGTGCATTGGCAATAAATGTAATTGGATATTTCCTAACAAACGGTTAAATCATAACTTTTTTAATTCAACTTCAATTATGTTAAACGAACCAACTTATATTTATAAATCAAGATTGACATCTAGCAAAGTGTCATGGCCACCCAAGTACAATCGAAGTTTAAGATCATTGATAAACCTTTTAATGCTTGGTTACAGTATAATTCAGTTATTTCATCACACATATCTCGAGTTACACATAAGGCATGAATTATAGTGTTAACACTAACTTTGTATAAATACATTAGTACTTGAAACCAAGTCTACCATTTGTTCTTTAAAGAGATTCAAGTCTACCATTTCTTAATCTCTTTCACTTTGCAAGGATTCCCGGAACAAGATATACTCTTCTCATGAAGCCATAGGATATTCATCCTTTTTACTGAGGATGATAAATTCTTTGTCTATCATTCATCTGCCTTCATATGCTTCACTATATATCCAATAATCACCCTATGTATCATTCTTTTACAGGACAAGTGAAATGACATCAAAATATGTATATTCACATATAAGGTAATAAAACAATCTCAAGTCAAAGAATCACTTATACTACCAACACTTTGAGAACTTCCATTGACACGTGAGTAAAGATTCCAAATGGTTTTTGATGACTTTAAACATGGTTGTAATAAATCTAATTTAAACACATAATTAAAGAATTCATAATTCATATTATTTCATGCACTAAATACAAATAAATACATAATTACAACCAACCATTAATCACTAAATGATTGTAATAGGGATATTTTTTATTCTTCGAGGCTAGCATTTATTGTGTTATTCTCTTCTCAAGAGTGTAATGATATCATAAACTACAAGCATGTTAATGTTGAGACAAACATATGGGTGCTTGTTAGTTGAACACGTACATTGAATTAACTCAACACAGGAAACTATGTGAAGTCATTACTCATGTGTCAATGGTAGTTCTCAAAGTGTTAGTGGCATAAGTAATCATTTAACTTGAGATCATCTGATTACCTTATATGTGAATCTGTCACACCCCCCAAACAAAGGGATGACTGGCCGAAGTAATGGATAACCCAAATCTCCATAACCTTGATTTTACCATAATTTGTCATAGTTAAAACCAAGAAAAACTTTTACTAAATTAAAGTAAATTCATAGGCTTGCTACTAAACATAAAGATATTTACTGAAAATTTCAGTAGAGGTTATCCGTAAAGTGGCTAACATGCTTGATAATACACACATGAATAATCTGGTTACAAACAACCAGTAACCAATATAGTATTATATTCATAGAGGAGCTCAGCTCCAAACATCGTATTAACATCCATGAGTGAACCATTATACATCACAAAATACAACAAACTTAAAGCCTAATGTGCCTGTAACTTCATCCTTGCTTCAAATGTATGATTCTGAAATATACCTTGTGGCAATAGTGTTGGTAAGTCATAAAGTCCTACGTGGCGAACGCTGAACACCTGATACTAAAAAAACAACAACAATGGAATAAAGTGAGTCACAAGGACTCAGTGAGTGAAAACGTACCCTAGGGATACTAGCATTAAACAAAACATAAACAAAGTATATAAATTAATTAACTACAACGTAACCTAAATTCTAAAATAATCGCACAATGTAAGTCAAGCACTTTCATGTAATATAACAAAGAAGTCAAACATGTAAATCAATCAAAGCATACAAAGGGCCAATAGAGTAACTCATCCCTGCACAATAAATATCTCCCCCTATCACAATAAATGTATCCTCCATCAATATACATTCCACCGAGGCTGTGTACTTAATCATTTCAAAAGACTTATCAAATTAGAATATCTCAGAATATCCTAGATGCACCTGGATTTTATTTTAAAAAATACCAGTTTATTAGCCTTTATCAAACACAATTCAAATCCATATATTGAATAGAATTTATATAATTCAAAGGCACATCTACACAGTCAAACATCTTAATTTAGCAACCAAAGAACACGTATTTCACTTATAAAGCTCAAAAGTGTAGTTTGTCAGTCCGTTTAGGATGCGAGGGTGTCGGTGCTTCCTTGACACAAGCCGAAGCTGAAAATCATTAATTCAACTTTATTTACAACCTAATTATTAAGTTTAACATTAACATAATTAATTCCCATGTCTTCTATCTAACTATTTAATTAAAGAAACTCATATATATCCACTTCTATGCATACTTTAACATTTAAGTTCTCTTCAGCATTTTATCAAATACTTAGTGTATGTATTTTACTCTAAGATATGTGAATGTGCTTATATATATACATTTTCCAATACAATCAATACAATTCAATTAATCGTTATAATACTCATGTTCTCATTATTGAATTTAACTTAAATCAATTATTTAACTTTAATTTAAAACATGACTTACATAGTCTTAATATCAATATGCCTATTCCAATTCTAAAACTCCATTTTTATTCATATCATTTTCAACACCTTTAAGTCATAAATATCATTAGTCTAACTTCTAATCTCACCTTCTTAATTAAACCAAAAGGAATTTCTAACATAACCTCAATTTCAGTTAATTGTTTACCAAAAACTTGAACTCTACAACTCCAATACTCATATTCTTGAATTTCAAGGAATCCTTTTCCAATCATCAAAAGATTATCTAAAAAGTTCTTATATCCTAAACTTTTACTGACACTTTCTCTTAGTCTTTAGTTCTAACTAATCAACTAATCAAACACCTAAAGAGAGTAACCAAGACTACAAACTAACTACCTAGTAAACAAATCACTAATTGCTAATAGGTTCATAGCAAGGAAAAAAGAGTCATGCACCTAACCTCCTTATCATTCATAGCTGAAATGGGTGTTGAGAAGGGTGAAAGAGCTGCTCTTCTTGCTTCAAGGACAAGGAGCTGAAATAACAAAGCAAAGTCAGCCCCCCTAAGTTAATGCTGGCAGCAGCAATAACAGGGCTTGCCTTATGTTTCCTCAAGCTCACAACAACTCACCTAGAATGTACAAAGTTACAACTGAAGGTACAACCTACTGCTTACTGTTTTACTCTAATCTAGATGCTATCCACGTTCTTAAAATTGCCAGCCACACTCATCCAACAAGATCCAAACCCTAACAAAACTAACTTGAAGATAAGGGAGGAAGGAGGAAGAAAACAAGAGACTAAACACAAGGACTCAATTGGCTACAAGGTGTATTCCACGACCAAAGCGAAATGAACTAGAACAGAACATGGTCTTCAGCAAGCAAAAAAGAGAAACAAGAAGGAATGAAAGTCGGTAGAGGCTTAAACAAGGAAAAGAAAATTTAAAGGATGAGAAAGTCAAAATGAGAAAAAGTAAAGCTAAAATCACTTTTTAAATGGGTAGTGCAAAATGAATCTCCCATTTTTAATACATATATAAACATATCTACATATCTACCCTTTTCAATAACTTCCCTTTATTTACTTTATATATATACACTTAACTAAAAATTCACATAGGACAAAATCAAGAATTAAAATCAAAGTCAAACCAACTTATGGTACATATTCATTCTTGTTATATACATATATATATACATGTATATACATATGTGAATATTTATTCACCTTAGTTATTTTTTTTTTTTATCTAGTTACAATGAGTTACATACAACCACTTTAAAGCAAATGTAAAAATATTGGGTTATTACAGAATTTATATGTTTTGATGTCATTCCTCTTATCATATAACAAGGATAATACATGGGTGATTATTGAACATGCAAAGAAGCATATGAAGGTAGATGAATAATAGAAAAAAAATTCATAATCCTCACTAAAGAGAAAGAACATCCACTGGTCTCTTTAAACAAGTATGTCTTGTTCTAGAAATCATTGCAAAATGAAAGCGAATAAGAAAAGTGTTTATTTGAATCTCTTTGAGGAAAAAAAAATATAAACTTAGTTTCAACTACTAATAGATTTAGACAAATATAGGATTTACATTAGATTTCATACCTTATGTCTAATTAGGTATATAATTAATGAGAGCATTGAATTACAAGGTAACCCAGAACTGAAAATTTTGATTATTGAACTTAACTTTGCTTTTACTTGGGTAGTAATGATATATTGTTAGATGTCAATCTTGATCTTTAAATATAAGTTGGTTGGTTTAGTAAAACCAAAGTTAAATTAAAAGTATTTTAATTTAAATATATTTCTTAGGAAGTATTCAATTACATTTATTGCTAACATATAAGAGAATCTAATAGGTTATACACTTTAATTGACCTGGATTAAGAACATAGAAAGATCAATGGAGTATTGGAAATAAGAGTTAAGTTCCAATCATAAAAGGATAAAAGATAATTTATTACCTATATCTATGGCAAGACTTGTTGTCTTAAAAGTCAAGAAAAAGGCCTAGTGAAAATCCTAATTAGATAAGTCACTAAGAGTCTAAAGGCTCATTAGTACACTATAAGAAATTATCATATTTGCATCTATCTTAGTGCAAACTTAGACAATACAGATGCAAATAGTGACTATCAGCATCTGCATATTTGCAGATGCAAATATTTCAAAGAAAATAAAATCCAAACTCTAATACTTCTAAAGCAAATGTAAAAAATGATGATTAATTCCTTGAACGCATTTGCATCTGTATTTTTCACATTAGCATTTGTCATTGCAGACACAATTATCTAATATTGGCACCATTATCTATGAATCTGTTTACGTCTACATTTTATTACTTACAGCTGCATGCTACAAATATAGATAGTATTAATAAAATTTTAGAAATTATCTTTGTATTTGTGTTTATCATAACAAACACAATACTCTATTACAATAAATTATAATATCTGTATCTGGCTTTTGGTATCTTTAGATATGCGAATGTAGATAGCATATGCAATTTATCTGATTATGCAATTTAAAGTAAGATGCATTATTTAATGTCTGCATGTCTTTTTAAAAAAACATTTTATATATATGAGTATGAAGTATTATTTTTTAAGAAAACATTTTATGTATATGAGTATGAAGTATTATTTTTTAAGAAAACATTTTATGTATATGAGTATACCCTTTAATGTACTTGATTTTGTATTACTAGACGCAAATTTTTTTCCCATATTAAAACCTAGTTGGCCATTTTTCTTCTTTATGTTCCTTCCTTTCCTTCTAGCTGCTACAAATTAAAGTCCTTTCTATCCTTTCTCTCTCTCCCTTTACTAGCCAATCACTCATCAGTGTTCAAATTATTTGATTAACCATTTTCTTTGAAGCTGTACTCATATGCGTTAGAGCTTTATTTTGTTTTTATTTTTGTTTTGATATATTTGTATAGATTCAATCCTTTAGCAGGCAAAAGTAACTTCCATAAAATGCAAGGTGCTTTAATATTAATGAGGCTAGATATGTTCTACAAATATGTTGCATTTGCACAATGTGGTATGATTGCATATCTCCTCTTAAGTCACCATTCAAAGAAGCAAAAAAGAAAAATATTAAAGGCTGATTTCTTGTTAATTAGAAACCCTAAGTAAGAACATTCTAAAAATTTATTGCCTGCCTCTCGGATTCAACGTAAAAATAAAAAAATAAATAAAAAATTAGCTGCTGACTTCTTGTTAAGTTGAAACTTATGTTAGGTTTGGTCTACTGCTTGTTATTTCTAATACTATAATATTAATCTAGCTTGGATTTTGTTTATTTGTCACTAATTGTCATGCTCTGATCATTTTCTTTCTTGGGACTAATGGACATGATTTAGTACTTTGTTTATGGTTCTGAAGCCTTTTTTAATTTAACTAGCTATACTACTTTTATCAAGATTGTTTTCTTTTGCTTTTATTTTGTTGTTATTCAATGATGAAGGTCTGGTTAATGGTTACTATTAAGACTGGATTTGACCAGCTGAGGTGTCTTCCATATAGCTGACCTGTAAATGGGCTATCCTTTGGACTTGTGAAAACTTCAATGCAAAAATTGTAAAAGAGTAATTTTGTGAGGACAATCTATTCTGTTTTAAGGTTTTGAGCATTTTTATATAAAAGTTTTGTCATAATATTAATCACAATAGTTATGACGTCCTGTAACAATAATAATGATGTCTATTATATTATAATGACCGATAATGGCATCCGTTATAACATTAATAGTGGTAGTTACAATTCGGATTAGTCCATTATACCTTAATCATGCCACACGTAATAATATCATTGGATTGTATCAATCATGTATTATCACTAATCCCCCAAAAATGAGTTTAAGGAGTGTAAGGACTTGAACTATTGTGGACCATATATCTAGGTCGTGTTCCTCGTTTGAAGGGAACACTTTTTATGCTAAATTTTTTGAAATTTTGTGCTTTCACTGATGTAATGCATTGATGGTATGATACTTTTATCATTAGTCTTGATGTTATACTTGTATTACACCTTATAACTTACCTCATTTCATACCACCTTATTGCTCCCACATTTGTCAGCACGAATTAAGAAGTTTAGACTTGTTATGATAGCAGTTTATACTTAATTTTTGCCCGTCAACGGGAACTAATATGCAATTATATTAAATTGTACTAAAATAAACAATATACCTTGCTTTGAGTAATAAGAGTGAAAACTCGAGACTGTTTGCTAATAGTATTATAGGGTGATTAGCCGAACTTTGATGATATTATAGCTTACTGTGTGAAAACCTAACCTTGTTGACTTTGTCGACATTTAATTTGTCAAGGTACTTTGTTCAGGCATTAGCTTTTTAGAATGTGCTGCCAATATATAGTTGTATTAAACTAGATATAATAAAATTAACAACGTACCTTGCTTTAAGCAATATGGGTGAAAACCTGAGCTTGTTTTGCTAATGTTTTAGCTTTGTAGCCACTTTGATTTATTTAGGTGCTTTGCTCGGGTGCCAGCATTTTAGCCTGTATTGCCCACCCTGAGTGTGACTGTGGGCATTTTTAGCTGTGTCATCTCCTCGAACTCTCTCTCCAAGGTTAGGTGAAAACTTGGTACCATTGGCGATTTAGTATTTGATGGGCCCTATTGAAAAGCTGGGAGAGCTAAAAAGATGCTTATGACTATTTTCGGGGTCGGACTATTATGCCTTGACTTTTATAGTCGCGAGGGATCCTATTGGATGCCACTCCTCCCAAGGACTTCACTAGCTAAAAAGCTATGTATGGGCTCTTTTGAGCTCTTTGTTATGATGGTGGGAGATAGTCTCTTCCGTGTTAAAGCTTATGAGCTCATCATAATTTAGTGACTTTGTACACAAATATTTTCTTAAAATAAATTATAATTATTGTTAAAAAGCCAAGCTTAATAGGAAATTTATTAAATCTGCAAAGAATATATTACTAAAGATAATAATCAATGATATTTTAAACAACTTGTATAAACTCTAGGTTTACCATTCATAGATTCTGACCATTTGAGATTTGACCCCGAGTTATATGTAGGGGAAGAAACATTTATTTTTTTATTGGTTATTACTTGACTTCCTTATATGTCTCTATATTATGTTGTATGTTAAACTCTTGAAACATTTATCAAACATTAAATAATAAATATGACTCAGTCGTCAGCTAACTTGAGTTTTGAGAATATATAGCAAATATGTCCAAAAGTTAAATTCGCCATATTTAACAATAATAATCAATTTTGAAGACTTGTTGTAAGATCATAAATTTATATCAAAGTGGTGTATTAGCCACATAATCATTTATAGTTTCTACTTATTTCTTAATAAGTATACTTATATTTTTTAAATGAGTAATTGTACAGTCTAAGGATATATTCATAAAATTTTAAAATTTATTAGGCCAATATGAAAATATAGAATTCAAATATCCATTTATGATGTTTATTATCCTTAAGTTCATTTACATGAGAATATAAAAGTTTGGGGTTAATATGCAATTATCCCGAAATATATGCACTTAGGGATGTACTTACAAAATATGAAAGCTTGCATGGTAATTATGTAAATGACTAAAGTAATGTGCAACATATATAATACTTAAAGATTTGGGCCAAAAATCATAAATATATATAAATTTTGGGCCATTATTATAAATATGTAAAATATTTGGGATATTATCATAAAATATATAAATTAAGGACCAAAAAATAAATATTACAAACCTGGACTAGGCTGAATCTGATTTGGGCTAAACATGAAAAATGGGCCTGGTCTTGGGTTGGATTTTGCTGATGACTGATTCCCTTAATCAACTAGATGATTTTATAGATTGACTCACTCAAATTTGGTTGAGAATGTTCATTTTGACATATATTTTTGCTCAATAATTGTATTTAAAACAACCAATTAAATCAACGTTTTTGCTCCATAATTGCATTCAAAACAACCAATTAAAATATAGGAGTATCGTTAAACGTATATTGTAGCCATCAATGGACAAATAAATAAGAAAATAATAATAATTCATATGTGGTTATTTAACCACAATTTCAATCCTTGGACTTGGAAAAGTCCATTAAATGCCATCAAAGTTGAAATAGTCAAAGGCAAACATGAAGAATACGTGTAAGCTTTAACCTTTTTATTTTTATTGTTTTTATATATATTACTTTTGCTTATTCTTTGATAAGCAAAATTTTCAAATAAAACATTATGTCCATTCGTCTAAGCTTAAGCATAAGCTAGTTCTAAAAATATATATATGAGCCAAATTTTCAAATAAAGCAATATGTCCATTCATTTAAGCTTAGGCATAAGCTAGTTTTAATATATATATATATATATATATATAATTAAAAAAAGTGAGAAGGCAAAAAGTTGCTTTGGCAAATTTTTTTTTTCTTTTTCTTGTTTTCCTTTTTCTTTTTGTTGTTTAAACACCCTTGGACATTAAATGCAGACATTATAGCTCAAAATGGATCTGCCCACATTCTAGATATGCGTGCTAGTGCGTACTTGATCATCTAGTAAGGCATGGGAGAAGTTCTGGAAACTTTGACGGGGCGTGGCAGCGCGTCTTAATCCCAAAAGAGTGTGGTCAGTGGTGGTTGATGCAGCTTTGTCATGTTGGTATTGCAAGAGGTTATTTAGGTAGCATTTGGCTGCAAGAAGTTGAAGAAAATTGGCTTGAAAGGCTACTAAACGAGTCTATTATTTTTTGCATGTTTTTGAAATTGGTTTTGGTATAAGGATTCGAAATTCAAATCAAATGAATTTCTCACAGATGACGTCAATGTTAAGACTAAATTTGACTAGTTGAGGTGTTCTCTACGTGACTGACTTGTAAAAAAGTGGTCCTTTAAACCTGTGAAAACCCATATGCTAAAATCAGTATTTGATCAGAGTATGAAAGCTGAAACACTATAAAAGTTAAGTTTGAGAAGATAACCTGTTTTGTTTTGAGATTTTGAGTCTCTTTATATAGGAATTCTGTCAGAATATTAATCACGATAGTTATGACATATATTACAATAATAATAACGTCAATGGACGATAATGACATCCGTTATATTTAGGATTGTGCTAATTTTAGTACTTAGCTAGATATTAGTTGTGATTCCTCGTGTACTTGTATTAGTAAAGTCCATAATAATAACCTAATCTCAAATTAATTTTTTTGAGAAGATCGATGCTTCTTGTAATTGATCTAACAAATTATCAATCCTAGAAAATGGATGTTTATTTTTAATCGTTACCTTATTCAATTGTCTATAATTTATATATAACCGCGTAGATCCATCCCTTTTCTTTATAAACAATAACGGCACTATGTAACCCAATAGTTAAAGTATGCTTAAAATTGTTGGTGCGTAACTTGTGCAATTTGGCAAATGAATAAATATTTGTATATACATATATATACATGTGACTAGGAATTAATTTTCATTATATTATTAGTATTAAAAAAAAAAAAAAAAAACCTTGGAATTTGTTGCTATAAACTTTATTGAGGGTTAAAAATTAAAAAGAAATGACATTAGAAAATTATTAAAATATATGAATATACTTATATATATAATTAGGATAAATTGATACCACAAATTTAAGAGTAAAGTTAGACCATAAACATATAATATTTTATTTGTTTTGTTTTGTTTTTTGGCATTTCACCCACTGACCTAGCTTTCTCTTTGCTCCTATTTTGTCCGTGCTTTGTTTTTCATAGAGTCCCCTAATTTGTTTTTTCCTTTCATTAGCAGTGAGTTCTTCATCTGGAGGAAGGCAATTTCAAGTGATTGGTAAGTCACCCATTCCGTTATTCTTCTTGTAGATGCTAGGAGCCTTTTAGTAGGAGGTTAAGAGCTGAAAATTTGCTCAAGGAAGTACGACAAGTTGCTACTGTTTCATTTCCTTTTCTCTACCCCTTATTCCTTTGACTGCCTCTTTTTCTTTGTCGTATGAAGTTCTTGCTCTTTACCAGCATATGTGTGTGTTTTATTGTGGGTAGCAGGGTGGGTGTTGAGTTATGGTAACAATTGTCCTGCTTCAGTCGTAAGTGCAGGAGTGTGTTTGAATGAGATTTATGGACTATTTTAAAGGGGATGTAGTGAGTTAAGTGTGTATTTTGGAGGTGTGACCATAGAATAAGACAGCAGCTATTAAGGTGATTCATGCCCTGTTTCGGCATGGTTTCCAACTCAATTTTTGCTATCATCCATGGAGTAACCTTAGGCCATGGAAGAGGTTGGATGGAGGAGTAACTTGGCAGCTTTGTTCCTTCTCTTTTGGCTGTGGTTACAAGACTTGTAGGTGGCTGAGTTTTTTTGTTGCTGTCCCCTATTTTGGGTAGCAACCTAAATCCTTTTTCCTTCCTTCTCTTACTTGGCTATGGTGGCTGAATTAGAGAAGGTTTATGTTGTGGTAAGGTATGGCTGAAAAAGAGACTTAGGATTTGAGAGTGTTACTAAGTGCTATAGGTTAATTTTGATATTAGTGTGTTGGTTTAAGTAAGTTAATTAAAGTTCCTTATATTAAACTTAGTGTTTGTTTTGTTATTAAATATTATAAATCAAATTTATTAATGATAAGCACCTAGTTAGTTATTAAAATAAAAGATTTGGGATTAGTAAATATTAGCATGGAAAGTTAAATACTATAAAATTCTGATAGTTAATTAAATTAAATTAAGAATTGAACATGAATAAAATGGAAAACTATAGACACAATCATGAACATATACATATAGGTATTTGTCAAGATGGCCAGTAGAAGTTAAACGTTAATATATACATGGAAATTAACTTATGTGAGTTTCCATTGTTAAATAGCTAAATAAGAAATATGAAATTGGATTAAGTTAATGTTAATTTATAGAATTGGTATAATTGAATAAATTGAATTAACCTTGCGTTAAGAAAAATGTTTGACATAATTATGTGCAATTAAGAAATCGTGGACTTAACTTTGAAATAATTATTATTAATAACATATAAATTTATGATTTTTAGCTCCAAAGTGTGTCGAGGATCTACCAACATTTTCACAGTCTAGACAGGATGACAAGCGAAATCCGTGAATTTTGTGAGTGAATTACATGCCTTTTGGTTACAGATTATTACATGTAATTGTATACGTTTTTTAATTGATGTGCTATATGAAAAAGTAAGTACGTCAAATGTTTAATTTGAGGTATTTGCATTACATTTGATATGTGAAAAATTGGTTATAGTTGATAAGAGCCAATAAAGTGATTTTTTTTTTTCAGAAACGATTTTACTTCCCAAATAGTTACCCGGTGCCCCTATGATATTCTAGAATTTTCTAATTTTGATAAGTGTTATAAAATGATTGAGTACTCACCCCCAGTGGGATGAATATATTTGGTGTGAGAGCCAAAAAAAAAAACCCGGTAGGAGGATATATGGTGTGCGAGTATAGGTTACTCTAATTGGCCCTTTTGGTTGAATTGTGTAAACTATATGATTTAAATAAATTGATTGATCAGTTATCTTGTGTTTGTATAAATGACTTGAGTTAATTTTTTTTTTTACTGAAATATTCGTACATGTTATATGAATGGTATTATAAGTGTTGTTAATATGAATTTATTTGACAAATATGTGTTAGATATGATATTTTTAGAAAATAAAATATATTATCTATGAACAGCATTGTGGATGCAGTTAATAACATGGTAGTCACAGATAAAGTCGCACAAAATCCCACCAAATAAATAAAAGAAATTAAATCATTAATTCTATATGTGACAACCTCTGGATACAAATAACATGCCATATTAGTTAAAGATTATAAAACCTTCCATTTTTTTCATGCTCTATCTATAAAATGCTTTAAGTCATATTGTCCTATCGACCAAGGAGCTTGTTAACCATGTTCTATTGATTAAGCAGTTCAAAATATTTCTAGTCAAGAATTCCAACTTACATCATCACTTCTTTTAATATTATTGATACTTTCAATTTAGTGTTTTTTCTATACTATTAAGATTTCAAGAGTTTGTTTTGAACTTTTTGCTGAGCATGAAGCTTAAGCCCTCAAGTATATATGAATTTCATTGCATTGCATTATACAAAATTACATACAATACATATACAGTATACTCAATAGTCTAACAAATGGTGTTTTCAGTCAACATCGTGATGCATACAATTATACATGACAATGAGGGCCAACTATAACACCTATTTTTCTTCTCTCATGTCAATTTTCAAATCATTTCTATGGTTTTCAATATTTTTTTCTAAGTTTTCAAAAATTCTAAAAATTGGTTCAATTAACAAATATATTATTTCAAATTCAATTTAGTATTTAAAAAAAAAAAAAATCATCAAAAGGGAGTTTTGAACAAAAAAAGTTTGCCACAAAGGTTTTAATAAAAATGGACAAAATGCACAGAAATCGTGAGACTATGAACAAGGTAGCGTGACTATTAAGCACATGGTTTGCCTACCTGATACCGCATGACCCTAATTCACCCTCCTTGGCTCTTTGGATCGCTGTCTTTGTTTTTGACCCAATCCAACTCTTTTAACCGACTTGACATCCTTTTAACATAGAAAAATCAATCATTGGTAGTTACTTTTTACAAGGAAGGTTGGAGGTCACCTAGAGGAGTTCTTGGATTTTCACTCTTGAACTCTTTTTTCTCTTCAATATTTTGGATTGATTTAGTATGAATTTACTGCTAGAAGATTGAATGCGTAGCAAGGGCATTCCCTAATCATTGATTCAAGATTGGAAGTGAAGATTAGAAGCAATAAATGTATGATTTTACATGTTTTTGGGCTGGAACGAGTCTAATACGATCAGCATCATTATGTTTCTTCTCTAGGTCTTCTACTGATCCGTAGCTCTTCTTGACATCATAATTTTATGTATTTATTTAAATTTAATTTAAGAATTATGAGTTTGTATGCCTTGTATTTTTTAAATGGATTATAACATTTTAATTCAAGATAAAAATATGATTATTGCTTGTTGAATTAAAATAATAACTTAATAATGCAAATTTGCTAAACATACCAAAATTCAAAACTTTGGGATTCCATAACTCTCAGGATATTTTACTTAAGAAATGAGCTGTAGCTTTAGAAGCTTTTATTGTCTTAGCTTTCAATAACATCTCAGTTTTATTTATTATTATTATTATTTTTTTTTTTTTTTTGGGGTTCTAGAACTCTAGATATAGTCTTTTTTGGTGATTGTGTGCAAATAATAACTTTTTTTTTTTTTTTTAATTTAGTTAATTTTGTGTAACTTCTTAATTCTTTGATATTGTTCTTGTTTATGATCTTATATTCAATCATGTTTAATTCAATAGGAACTGGTTGATAGTCTACATTAAACTTTTAAAATTACTTTCCTTATTTTCATAAAAACTGCATTTTTCAACCTCTAGACGGTGTTTTCACCAAACTTCTTATTTTCATAACGTAGCGTTGAACATAACCTCAAAGAGAATGGGTATGAGTCTTCCCTCATTATCAGTAAGTAATAAGTTAGCTGGTAATGATCAGTAATACCTACTAACTTATCGAGCAATGAAGACAAAACTAATTTCTGGCCAACCAAATTTTTTTTTAAGTATACCGACAAACAACAGTGGTTAGTAATGAGTTTTTGTTTTCCAACCAACTTTAGTTTGTTGGGGAGAGTTTTTTTATTACTTAGCAACCAACTATAGTTTGTTGTATCAGTATTTTATGTTCTTCGACCAACTCTGGTCGATCATTATTATTTTCTATTTTTTAACGCAAAATGATTTAATCCCCAAATTCAATAGTCGTGCAGAAGAACAGCTAATGGTTGAAAAAACTAAATCAACTATCTATTGAAAATCTATCGAAATGCAGAAATCTAGCTGTATGCATTAACTATTGAATTATCAAATGTTGGCTTGCCACAAAAGAGATGCACACCATTTCATTAATATAGACCCACTGCTGAATGCAAAGATAACTAGCTGAAGTCTCGAATATTAAAACTCTTCATATCATTTAAGCAAATAGTTGATCATCTCCTTTACATTGATGCAGTGTTACTTATTTTCAGAAATGGTACAAACGGATTGTCGGAAACTCATAGTTATACCTTCTCCCTGATCTGAAGTTTCACATACCAAAACCCTACTGTTTGAACAAAATTAATATGACACAAGTGTTGAGTTTTTATTTGTTAGAAGAAAAAAAAAATTATATATATATATATATAACTGCCTACAGTTACAATTGACTTTGAAATAATTGTGTCTTTTCAAATAATTTATTGATATTATAAATAGATATGTACGGAAAGTGTTTTGTATGTAGTATTGATTTTCTCTTTTCTTTCTTTCTTCTAAAAAATTCTCTACAGTCATTGTAAAAAACTATCTTCAATAAAAGTTCTTCTAATATGACTAAAAGTTATATATATATATATATTTTTATATGATTTTAATTCCATTGTATTTCCAACAAATTTTAAGGCTTTATTTCTAATTTAATCAGAATAATGGAGTCTTAATCAATCAAAGTAATGAATCAAGATTTGGTGAAATTAGATTGTTTTGATGGCAACAATTTTGCATGTTGGCAGAACAAGATGATGTTTCTTTGGACTGCACTGAAAATTTCATTTATTATGAATCTTAATCTACAACTGATACAAGAAGACCATGTACCAAATGTTCTTGGAATAGAACCATCTGAAGAAGAAATTGAACAAGTCAGGCAAGCCAGAAAGAAAAAGGAAGAAGATGAATTGTTGTGTTGTGGAAATATTTTGAATACTCTATCAGACTGTTTCTATGATATGTTCACAGAAGTTAAGTCTCCAAGAGACATTTGGACTGCACTGGAATTCAAATACAAGGATGAGGAAGAAGGTTAGAACAAAATTTTGATTTCTAAATATTTAGATTTCAAAATGGTTGATAACAAACCTGTGCTAGAATAAGTCCATGAACTATAAGTTATTCTTAACAAGATTTGTGCCCAAAAAATTATTCTCCCTGAAGATTTCCAAGTTGGGGCAATAATTTCTAAACTACCCCATTCCTAGAGTGATTATGGGAATAAATTGTTGTATAAGTTTGAAGACTTTAGTATGGAATATATTCAAAAACACCTTCATATTAAAGAGGAGAAGCGAATTTATTATCATGGGATTTCTATTCCTTATGAGTCTAAAGTCAATTATGTAGAGGGTAGTGGACCTTAATCTAAGAAACAGAACTTCCAAGTAAAAAAGAATGATAAACAGTTTAAAAAGAAGAACCTATAAGAACATGGTAAAAAGAAGATGGGTAACTACTATGTTTGTGGAAAACCTGGATACTATGCAAAACAGTGTAGATTTTGAAAGAAAGAACCTGCAGAAAAGGTAAACATGATGGATGAAAATGAGAATCTGATTGCCATTATTCTGAAATAAACATGGCAGGTAAGTAATCAGGTTGGTGGCTCAATTCTGGTGCCACAATTCATGTATGTAGAGACAAACAGTTATTCAAGAAATTTGAAAAGATGGCCAGTGGCCAAGAGGTTCAGATGGGAAACCATGTTCTTGCCAAAGTTGCTAGAAAAGGAAGTAATAGAGATTGATTTCACTTCTAGAAAAGTGCTGACCTTTGTCAATGTGTTGTTCGTACCTAAAATTAAAAAGAATTTAGTTTCTATTGATTTTCTTTGTAAATAAGGGTTTCAGGTATCTTTTGAGTCAGACAAAGTAATCTTGTTAAAGAATTGTTTGTGAGAAATGGATACTCTAGTGATGGAATGTTCAAACTCAGTATTATTAATAATAATAATAAGAGTGAATCTTCTGCTTATACTGTTGTATCTTCTTTTTTATGGCATGGATGACTAGCACATTTAAATTTTGGTTCTTTAAAAATTATGAAAAGGTTAGAATTAATTAAATTTAATGATGAATTAAATAAATGTGAAATATAACTGAATCTAAAATTGTTAAGAAACCTTTTAAAGGTGTTAAGAGAAATACCGATATTTTAACCTTAGTATATTCTGATATATGTGAATTAAATGGTTTGTTGGCTCTTGGTGGAAAGATATACTTTATTACATGTGTAGATGATTGTACTAGATATCTGTATGTTTATCTCTTAAGAGCAAGGGATGAAGCAATTATCATGTTTAAGAAATATAAGGCTGAAGTAGAAAACCAACTTGAAAGAAAATTAAAATTCTACTTTAAGATAGAGGTTGTGAATATTTTAATAATATGTTTAATGATTTTTGTGAAGAAAATTGCCTTATTCATTAAAAAACTGCACCCTACACACCATAACATAATGGCATTGCCAAAAGAAAGAATCGTACTTTGGTTGAATTGGTTATTTGTATGCTAGTCAATGCTAAATTGCCCATGGACTTATGGGGAGAAGCTTTATTTTATGCATGTCATATTCATAATAGAATACCATTTAAAACCTCTAAGTTAATCCTTTTAAGTTATGGAAAAGAAGAAAACCAAATCTCTCATATTTAAAAGTGTGGGGGTGTTTGGCATATTTTAGGGTATCAGATCCTAAAATAAGTAAACTTGAACCTAGAGCTATTAGAAATATTTTTGTTGGGTATGCTGAAAACAGTAAGGCATATAGACTTTTAGATTTGGAGTATAACTTCATAGTTGAATCCAGAGATATTGTGTTCTTTGAAAATAAATTTTGTCATGATTTTGTGGTAATAGAAGATAATGTTGAAAAACCAAATCCAACAAATAATACTTCTAGACCAAAATCACAAGTAGAAACTAATGTCTCTAAAAAAGACATAGAACCTAGAAAAAGCACTAGGCAAGAAAAGAAAAATCATATTGTGAAGACTTTATTTCCTTCCTAGTTTAGGGAGATAGAAGTAATAATATAATAAATAAATTAGCTTATGTGCTGGATTTAGAAGATGATCCTAAGACTTTTTCTGAAGCCATGTCATTTAGGGATATTGCATTTTGGAAAGAAGCCATAAATGATGAGACTCTATCATGCATGATAATACTTGGATTTTGGTTGATTTAAGTGGGTGTTTAGAAGAAGATTTAATACCAATGGCTCTATTCAAGCTTTTAAAGTTGGATTAGTAGCCAAAGAATTTAGACAAAAAGAAGAAATTGACTATTTTGACAATTATGCACGAGTAGCAAGAAAAACCTCTATAAGAATTCTCGTGGCATTAACATCCATTCATCATCTTTATGTGGATCAAATGGATGTTAAGACTACTTTCTTAAATGGTGATTTAATTGAGAAAGTGTAAATGGAGCAACCCGAAGGGTTTGTCCTTCCTGGAAATGAAAATAAAGTATGTAAATTGATTAAGTCTTTGTATGGAAACAAGCTCCAAAGCAATGGCATGAGAAATTTGATTCTACTATATTGTCTTTTGGGTTTAGGTATAATAAAGCTGATAAGTGTATTTATTCTAAATTCACTAATAATTATGGTGTACTAGTTTGTTTGTATGTTGATGATATGCTAATTTGTGGAACTAAAATGATTGGTGTAATTGAAACTACAAAATATCTACTTTCTATCTTTAAAATGAAAGATTTAGGAGAAGTGGATATTATCTTAGAAATAAAAGTGAGAAAGTATAGTAGGGGTTTTACTTTAAACCAATCACATTATATAAAGATGATGTTAAACAAATTTCAGCATTTAAAATTTAAAGACTTTTCTACACCTTTTGATTCTAATCTTAAGTTAGAAAAAAATCTTGGTAGAGAAGTAACACAACTTAAGTATGCTAGTGCAGTAGGTTCATTGATGTAAGCTACTGCATTGCACTAGACCTGAGATTGCTTTTGTTGTATGTAAACTTAGTAGATTTACAAGTAATCCAAGTGTAGAATATTGGAGTGCCATTGGTAGAATCTTTGGTTACTTGAAGAAAACTATTAATTTGGGATTGTTCTACAATGAATATCTAGATGGGTTAGAAGGATACACCAATCCTAGTTGGATAACTAGTTTGGGAGATAACAAGTCTACTTCGGGATGAGTTTTCACATTAGGAGGAGGTGTTGTTCTTAGGCAAGCAAGAAACAAACTTGAATATCTCACTCAATAATAGGTTCAGAGTTCATTGCTTTGGCATTAACCGAGAAAGAGCCATAATAGATAAGAAACTTATTGTTGGATATAAGATTGTGGCCATATCCAATGCCTCCTATCTTTGTCCATTGTACTCCTATCTTTGTCCATTGTAATAGTGAAACTACTCTATCAAGGGCTTATAGTCAAACATATAATGAAAGTCTAGACACATAAGTCTAAGACATGAATATGTTAGACAATTGATTCAAGATGAAATCATTACAATTGTCTATGTAAAGTTAAGTAAAAACTTAGTTGATCCTCTTACAAAACCTTTACAAAGTTTATTAAGAACAATAACAAGTGACATGGGACTGAAATCTCTTATTTATTCACCAGTAATGGAAACTCAACCTTTTTCTAGTAAACAACTAGTTACAAGGTTTAATGGGTAATAACTCAATTATTGAATTATGATTGTTAGTACTAACATATTGTGAGCCTTTTTAAATAAAGTTATGTTTGTTATGTGTCATATAGGGTGAGTATAAACTCTTAATGAAGCCTAATATAGTATTGTAGTGTATTCTAAGTAACAGAAACACATTGTAGAAGTTTTACCTACATGAATTTAGAAGTGATGCCACTTCTTAAAAAAGTTTATGGTTTACTTTCAAGAGAATCCATAAAACAGGTACAAACACAAAGCCATAATAGTGCTAAGTAAATTACAGAATTTCTCATATAGATAGAAGGTTGATATATGTATGATATCTTCAATTTTGTTGCATAAAGTACCTAATTTAATGCTATGGCAATTAGTATTCTTGATGGAGTCTTGAGATATTTACACTGAGTAAAGATTTAAATCAAAAGATATCTTTATGTACGTATATTGATCTTACAATTACTTTGGCTGTAGATATTGTTTTAAAAATCAGCTTTAACATTTTTTTTTTCTTTGAAACAAAGTACGGGATTGTTGAGTTTTTATTTGTTTGAAGAAAAAAATAAAAATATATATATATATATGTATATATATCTAACTATAGTTACAATTGCCTTTGAAATAATTGTGTTTTTTCAAATTATTTTTAGATATTATAAATAGATATGTACAAAGAATGTTTTGTATGTAGTATTGATTTTCTCTTTTCTTTCTTTTTTCTAAAAAATTCTCTATAGCCACTATAAGAAACTATCTTCAATAAAAGATCTTAGAGAATTCTTCAGTTTTTTAAATACATAATTTTAAGACTTTGTTGTATCCTGGAGGATATTTGTCTTTAAGCCAATAGTAAACTTTAGAAGGGCGTGGGGACAAATAAAACCTTCATGAAAGCGTTTCCTAATGTGACTCAAAGTTAACACATATTTTTTTTTTATATGATTCTAATTCCATTGAATTTCCAATAAGAGTTAATTTCATAAAAAGGGTTCTAAGCAAAAATAAATAACACAAAACGTCCACAACACCCAATATTCATGATATTATAGAAATTTGTATGAAGCTCCTTATACACTTTGAAAAGCACTACTCATCATAAATTGAGGATCTACATGAAAAAGTAAAGTTTCATCTCTCCAATGACACTTCATTTATGTAATGAGTAATTTACTCTATAACGAGTAATTTATAGAGCAACGACTCTTTAGTTTAGAGTATAAATTACAGAGCTCCGAAGAAAGTAATGTGAGAGTGATGGGAGAGAAGTATTGGAAATTATACAAAAGATAATAACCACAAATATAAGTAGAAGAGAAGATAAATAAACATCAACACAAAATATAACATGGTTTGACCCCTTGCTTAAATCCACAAATGAGAAAAAAATTCACTAGTATTCCAAAAAAATTACATAGAAAGTGTTCACTTTACATGAAGTGTTCTCACTCACTCAAGCCACATCTCTATTAATCTCTCTTGATTCCCTATCGTTGAGTGAGCTTTCACAAATATTAGATCTCTCTATTTCTCATACCTACAACTCTCATAAGCCTACATATTTATACTATATAGGACTTGCCCAACAAGCAAACTTTTTCTCCACTTTATGGAAACCGTACAATCATCTAATTAGACTTACTTACCCACCAAGGTAAATCTAATTAGGAAACTCCATCTACATCTAATTAGTTCTTTCTTGCCTACCAAAAATAAACTAATTAGGAAACTACCAAATAAGGATTCGGGTCAAACTCTTACAAGAAGTCACCATGAAATAAATAAAGGCTGAATGCCAAAAGTCCCCCCGGCCAATGAGCTAAGAAGGAGAAAAAAAGAAAGGAGTGCAAATAGAAGAAGAATATCAAGATCCTCTCTAAGCTTCAAATTTTACATTATCATTCACAAAAAGCCAAACTTTCATTTCTTGCTTTGTTTTTAAACTAATCTAAAGCCAATTGACTGTGATTGAGTAAATCAATTGTAAATTCTTCATCACAAGGATAAGACAAGTTATGTAACTTGTGTGTGAAGAACTCTGATCTCCCAGTAATTGATTGGAAGGTTTTGTTATCCCTAGAATTGAATAGAAGGCACTAGTCTCCCTATAAACAATCAAAAAAGGTTGTTTTATCTGAAATTGAATAGAGGATACTGATCTCCTTGTAAGTGATCAATGGAAATGGGTTTCTTTACAAAAGTTAGGAGATTGTTGATTCCCTAAGTTTAAAAATTAGTGGTTAAGAGAACTCTCAAGAGTTGTCTTTGTGAGTAGACTAGCTAGATAGGCATTCTAATGAATCAATATAAAAAGATAGTGTCTCTGTTTTACTTTCTTAATTAGTTTCCGCTTTCTGTTGTTTTACAAATGTAACTAAACTCTCTCAAAACAAATATATTTTAAACAAGTCATTTTTAGCGATGATACTATTTATCCTCTCTAGTTTCCTTAACTGGGCTAACACAAACTTAAGCAAAATAACCCAAACTGAAATTCTCAAACACAAACAAAAGAAGGTCAACATAAATCCAAAGTTGATTTTTGAAAGTGAAATAATCAAAGTTATTCTCTATATCCCGTCAACAATCACATCCCTACAAGGTGCATAAACTCAAAAAAGTCATCCACGCCAAGGGGATCATCTATCATAATTTGAATTGCCCAATGATGGTTTACATTTCTTCCTCAAGGATTCACAAAATGACATGAGAGAGAGAGAGAGAGAGAGAGAGTTGAGATAGATTTGAGAGACAAAAGAAGATATGGTTTTGGGGTCATAACCAATCATTTGGATTCTGTGAAAAATCTCATTAGTGGGAAGTGATATAAAAGTCCGTGGCGTGCCATTGAAGACAAACTGGTCTTACACCTTGTAACTTCTAACCTTTTTACATCAAAAGCTCCACCCCCTTTAGCCTTTAAGGGCCCTCCAAATGGGATGCCAAAAATAGTCCACTTTTAAATTTCATAGAAATTCTTCATAATAAATTAACAGTACATTCAAAAAAAAAATAGTGGGTACTTGAAACTACTTTACGATTACTATCCTAAAAATAAATTTTTAGTTTGTCTTTTAAAAATTATTCTTTTGATAGAAATCTCAGCTCAAATGATTAATATACATCATTTACCTCTGTTAAATTTTTGCATTTTTTTTATACAAAGATATATATATATATATATATATATATATATAAAAGCCATTTTTAGATTTAGAGAAAATCTCTGTAGGATTAAAAACAAATTAAATTAGATTCGAATAGAGTAATTTAAAAGATGTGTTGTAATTTACTATTTTTTTCGAAGACTTTACGTTCACAAACCCAATAAATATAAACAGAGAAACTGATTATGAGATGGGCCACCATACAGGCGCCCACCACCATATTAAATTAAACTGATAATAGATATGATTAATAATACATTGGCAACTTTTTTTCTAACGGTCAAAATGTTATCGACAAACATAATAATTAAATCTTTAACTTTCTTTTATCCCATTCCAAGTGACTTAGCTAAACGCTAAGGATAGGTCAGATCTTTTGTTTATTACTAAAGCATCATCGTGCAAAGAGTATTACCAAAAAATATCAAAGGTTAATAAAGAATAATTATGAGAATATACAAAATATAAAAATTTTACCTATTATAATTGCTTTTATGTTTTGTTTTTTTTTTTTTTTTTTTTTAAACTAATAAAAGTGGGACGTGCTTGGAATGATCATGGAGGCATGATCTTCTCGACCACCTTAACTAAACAACTCAAAAATCGAGATATCATATCATTGATGAAATCATATTCACATAGGATTTGGATCCTAGAGTTTCAATTTCTCTAGAGCTACAAAAGTCTCTTGATTATATTTAATAGAAAATAATTATATTCAATATTTTATTAAAAGAATATACTTTATACAGTTTTATTTTCTTTCTACTAATAAAAATAATGCTAATAAATAGTCAAGATGATGTTACTCATTAATTTTAAATAATAAAAAATGAAGCTGCATATATCAAATCAAAAAAATAAAAATAAAATAAAAACACATGCAAATACAAAAACTAGTAATTAAATACATTCAAATTTGAAAATAAAATAAAACCTGGACCTGTCCAACCAATCGAACCGGTTGGATCGTGACTTGGGTGCCATACCAAGTTGGATTAGGTAACCCAAAATAGTGATTGACCCGAACGACCCGAACATAATTTCAAGATTCGGCTAATTTAAAAAAATATATTAAATAAAAGAAGCTAATAAAAGAATATTTTTATTTTCCTTTTAGTTTTCATTTATACTTTTCTTATTTATTGTTTTTTATTTCTTATTTGACATTAAATTATTAGAAGTACATAATATAAATATATTATATTAAAAAAAAATATTTTTAACATGGGTTGACCTGGTGAACCAGAACTCAGGCACTTGTTCGGATCAACCTTTAGGTCGGGTTTCAAAGCACTAAGACTATATTGAATTTTATATATTTATTTATGTGGTAATTATTTCTAAACTAGAACATAAGGCTATATAATGTAAATTTTTATAGTAAAATATTGAGCATAAATTTTTTTTTTATTAAATATAATGAGGTGGTGTCATTTTCACCATTTAAAATTAACTATTGTTTGAAGATCTCAATTTAGAATTCATTCTCAAAGTAGATGTTTATCCTTTTTTTCCTTTTTTAAATCATTAGTAGTGTTCATCCTTTTTTTTATTATATCGTTTGAGGAACTCTACCAAAAACTAGTAAGTATAGTCACCAAAAATTTATGACATGTCCATTGTTTGCTCATCATTCTTTTATTTTCTTTCTTAATGTAGTTTTTCATTTTATTTTTTAGCATTTTTCTGGTTATCACACTAATTAATGTCTAAAATCAACATTAAAGAGTATCAACTAATACGACATTTTATTTTCTTTGCCTTTGTCTTTTCATTTACATTTTATTTTATTATTACTTACTATGAGACAAAACTTATGAATTTTGTGGAAAATTAAATATTTTTTTATATATTATAAATTTTTTTTTCTTGGTGAATAACATCATATATATATATATATAAAAGAATTATGGGAAAAAAATAATAAATTATGTCCTTGATGTTATCCAATATGTATTTTAATTTTTTTTTTATAAAATAATTAAGTTAAGATAAAAAGAAAACTTCAAAAAAAAAAAAAATGATGCAGTTTGATGCTCATCATTAATAAATTTTTAGAATTTTGAGAAATAACTAGGAAAATATTAAAAAAATAAAAAATGCATATAAGAGAAAAAAAAATTATATATAAAACAAATTGAGAATTTTTTTGTAAAAAAAATATTATGATGCTATTGAGTATTTTTTGGCCATAGATTTTTGGGTTTTAGATGACTTTTTTATCTGGCTACAAAAAATAAAAAATAAAATAAAATAAAATAAAATTGTTGGAGATGCTAAATAAGGAAAGAATCATATCCATTCCAATGAGGGCATCTACTTACTGATTTTTTTTTTTAATTTTGTATTTTTTTTTTTACATGAGAATCTACTTTGTAATAGCGTTACTATCGATCGAGATTCTTCAAGTTTTGAGTTTTAAATTTACTAACAACCCATTTATTACAAGTAACATAATGTTTTTAAAAATAACAGTAGCTATTGTAATTATTTTTGGTATAACATTCATCATAAATTGTTTAACATATTAGTCAAAAGAAAAGAAAATATTTTTTTTGGTTATAAATTATACAAAATTTGTCTTCAATCTTTAATGAGTTATAATAAAAATACTGAAAGACATCCACACAAAATATAAGTAGAAAATGAGAGAAAGAAAATATAAAAAACAAGATATAATGAGGTTTGGCCCCTTGCTTACATCTACGAATGAAAAAAATAATATCACTAATATTTCAAGAAAGATTACACAAAAAGAGTAATACTCTACAAATAGTGTTCTCAATGTATTGCACCCTTAGTCTCAAAAATATTAGCCTCTCTATTTCTCATACCTACAACTCTCAGAAGCTACGTATTATTGGAAGATCTAGAGTCATGCATCACATGCATACATACTGGAATTAAAATTTTCTCAAACCAAGAACATAGGTATTTAATTAACTATAAAGATATATATTTATATATAACAAAAGCTAAATATTAAAACTAACATCTTGAATCTTTAATTTCTAGCGCATGTAGTTTGATTGTTTAGCAGAGATGCTTGAAGTTTCTTCACAAATTGTCAAAACGATTCTCCTAATCACACAAAAAGTATAATTAATGATTATTAAGCTACTCAAATGAATAAGTCTCTAATGAAATAGTTCACATAATTGATCAGTTAAAGCCTTTACCTTTTCGTAATAGATTCGAAGGAATCGATTCACGTTTAGGATATGTGCTAGCTTCCACTTGGTTAAATCATCTATGGAGAATTGTTCTTGAAGTAAAACTCCTTTGCTTCAACAATAAGGGTCACGGCTAAGGGAGGATAAATTGTTAAGAAATCCTTCTTGCTTCAAATCCTTCCTTGTTCGAATGTCACTAGTGCCTTAGATGCATAGTGGCCAAAATGGATCTATAAACTTCTAGTGGCCTAAATCTAATTAGGATTCCAACTCCAATTAGGATTCCCATTCCCATAAGAATTTTTCTTGACTTTCAAGAAAACAAGTCTTGCCATATATGTATAGGTGATAATTACTTTTTTACCCTTATGTGCTTGAACTTAATTATTAATTCCAAGACTCCATTATCCTTCTAGGTTCTGAACCTAAGTCAATTAAAGTGGGTAACCTATTAGGTTCTCTCCTACATTGGAAATAAATGTAACTGGATACTTTCTAAGAAGTACAGTTAAACTAAAACACTTTTAATTTAACTTTGATTTTGCTAAACAACCTACTTACATTCAAAGATCAAGATTGACATCTAACAATGTATCATGACCACCAAAGTACAAGAGAAGTTAAGATCATTGGTCAAACCATTCAGTGCTTGGTTATTGTGTAATTCAACTCTTCAATCCTTTCATCACACATATCCCGAAATAGACATTGGGCATGTAGTCTAGTGTTAACCACATATTTGTCTAAATCTATTAGTACTTGAAACCAAGTTTATGTTTTGTTCCTCAAAGAGATTCAAGAAAACACTTTTCTTAATCTCTTTCACTTTGTAAAGATTATCAAAACAAGACATATTTGTCTCAAGAGGCCATGGGATATTCCCCCTCTTTACCGAGGATGATAAATTCTTTCTCTATCATTTATCTACCTTCATATGCTTCACTACATATCTAATAATCACCCATGTACTATCGTTATTATAGGATAAGGGGAATGACATCAAAACACAAAGATTCACATATAAGGTAATAAGATGATCTTAAGTCAAAGGATCACTTACACTACTAACACTTTGAGAACGTCCATTGACATGTGAGTAAAGACTCCACATGATTTCTAGTGTTGGGTTAATTCAGAGCACTTGTTTAACTAACAAGCACCCATATATTTGTCTCAGCATCACCATGTTTGTAGTTTGTGAGATCATTGCTTTTTTTATAAGAGAATGACATAACATATGCTACTTGATAAGTTTATAAAATAACTTGTTTTACATCACTTTGATCGTTCAATTTAGCTATGTTTCTTGAGTTTTACTTTACGAGTTGTTTAGTTTTATTTTACTTCTTAGGGACTGTTTGTTTTTGTTAATAAACCTTTTTTGCTTAGGAAAAAGCGGTCTAGTATACATTATGCCAGTGTTTATTTCAAGAGTTGAAATTCTTACTCGGACAAAATATTTTTTGTAGGCATAAATTTGACCTTTTTTGCCTAAGAACATGGAAATGTTATACCCTCTTCGATAGGTGCCTATAATTTATTCAACACGAGTGGGAAAAAAAAGGGTATACAAGATAACCATTTTGCATACCCTTAATGCTACAGTACCAGTTCTTCAAAATGAAAACCTGATAGTCTCTTCTTCTTCATTCTTCACCTTCATCTTTTCCTCTATTATTCTTCACCTTTACCTTCTTCTCCATATATGTCAATCCCCAAACCAGCTAACAAAGTAAGAGAAATTTGTATTTTCTTCTTCATTCTTCACATTCACCTTCACCTTGTCCATTCTTCTCCATATCAGTCCCCAATCCAGCTGACAAAGTAAAAGGAATTCTTCTTTTGCAGTAAGAGGAATTCATCCACTGATCTTCGCAAAGCTTCAAGAAGGATTCGTCTTCTGTTGATATTCGTAAAGCTACAAGAAGAATTCATCTTTTGCTATCAGTTTAGGGCTTCAATCAGGTAAGTTACTAAATTCTATCATTTTATGTATCTGAAACTATTATTGAATGCAGGTATTTTGGTTAAGGTTTTCCAAAATTGGGATTCTAGGATTAGCAGAAATTAGGACTATAGGGTTTTTCATTTACTTAGCTCATCATGAAAATTACAGTGATGATTTTTTCTTGGTTCATCACCTCCTACTTCATTTTTTTGTTATTTTTTACTTGTTAAAGGGAAGGGCTTTTAATATTAGAACCAAAAATTAAATTTCAAAGGTTTTCAATTTGTGGATTCAATTCCTTTTATGTTTATTTTGTCTGCTATGTGAACCAATGTTTGATATGTTTGTCTATTTACATAGGTTTGTTTTCAAGTTAATTTTAAACTAGCTAGTTATTTGCTTATGGACTCAATTTGTGGATTCAATTCTTTTTATTAGCTTGCTCATGATGATACTGATTCCCATTAGATAGAAGGATTTTTATTACCAGAATCAGGAATTAAATTCTTAATGTTTTCAATTTGTAGATTCAATTCCTTTTGATGTCTATTTTGTTTGTTATATGGACCAATGTTTGATATGTATGAGTATTTACATGGGTTTGGGATTTAGGTCAGTTATAAACTAGCTAGTTATTTTCTTATGGATTCAATTCCTTTTAGCTTGCTTGTGATGATATGTATTCTCATTACGAAAATACAAACTGTTGTCTTTGTAAATGCTCTCACTATTTTTGCATTAACACTAATTTATCCAATCTTTATTCATTTTTGACTCACTAAACCTTTTAACTACAATGCCCTATGAATTGTTTTTCGATTTTGGCTATAAGTACCATTTCGTCTCTTCTTTTGTAAGAAATATTAGAAAGAATAAATAGTAGAATTATTAAAGTGATTGGTTTGAATTTTGAAGTAATCAAGATTTGGATCAATTGAGTAACTAACTCAACTAAAAATATTAATATGTATGTTATTTCAACAAGGTGTAATACTTTTCACCCTTTGCATATTTAAGTATCAAATTTTTGTAAAAAAAATTTCACCCTCCATAACTCTCACTTATTTACTAGATTTTGTGTTTAGCAAAGGAATAATTCTCTAGCACTGGGAAGACTATTGCAAGCTTTTGAGTATTTTTGGGTTATGTTTCCTTTCCCAATTTATCTGCTATCTTGATTTGAAGAGTTTTAAAGTATTTTTGGATTCATTCTCAAATCTAGCAAAAAATTGTAAGGTTGAAAATTGAAATTTTTAGCACAACTTCAATCCATATGTTAGATTAGCCTATTAAGTGATGGATGCAAGTGCATGTTGTATTGTTCTATGGTGATGTAGTTTTTAAAAGATTGTTTATTGTCTAAAGGCATAAATTTTGTGTTTCTTCCATGTTAAATATTCATTTGTTCTCACTTTCTTTTTCTTTCTTATATTAGAAGCAATAGGAAGAATATTTCCAATTTGGAATGCTACAAAAGAAGCTATTTTTTGGACTTGTTGGTTAAAGTTGTTTATTCAAATAATTGGAAGGCTAGTAACGAGACATTAAAAAAGTGTTATATAGACTATCCAGTGAAACAAATGAAAGAACAATTTCCAAAGTTTTTATACAGGAAACATTTACCTAGAAATATGTTTCTTAGGAAATATGTGTCACAAAGGTATTTCTTATGACCCGAAACAAACACCTCTTCAGTTTAATTCGTAATGCTTTAAGATGTTAAGTTTTAGTTGCTTTTGACTAGGATTTAACTTTTGAATAAGAGTTCCATTCCTTATTGATTTAGTTTGTATGTTTTGAAGGTGCAATGCTTCTAGAGACCTATTTGAAGGCTAATTGCAAAGGAAATAGGATTTCAGCTCATCGGGCGCCTAAGCCATGGAAAAATGAGGTTGCAGCATTGAGAACATAAACCCGAGGTGTTTGGCACTGCAATGCTGGAAGTGTGGCACCACGGCTCCCAAACTGTTAGACTTAAAGTTGTAAACTAGACATGTAGGGTACCACTACAGTGTAATTCTGGTGCCATGGCACCTGTCCTATTCTTTCCTTTGATTTTTGTTTGATTTCAATGCCATGATGCCAAAAAAGCATGATTGCAACTCTGGCTTGAAAAATCTACTCTGAATTGAACTCAAACTCATGGTTTTGAAGCTTATAAGAAAGGAAAGTGTAACATCCTCTAAAATAATACTAAATTTTAATTATAGCAGGAATAGATATATTATAGGTTGACAATTTAGTTATAAAATATTAGCAAGTTTAATGCATTTCCTAAAGTATAGAAAATATAAGAATATGTACATGTTTGGTGTATAAAATACCCATGTACATAGAGTAGAAGTTCATGAAATCCAAACATGTACAAGACTTAGAAGAAGAGCCAAAAACGTGAAGATACAAGGGGAAAGCATTGTCAATAAGGAGTAGGAAAATAATAAAATATAGGTATACTTACTAAGAAAGGAAACATGGGAAAAAGAAAAATAATAAAATATACAAACTTGCTAGAAAAGAAAGCATGGGTAAATAGGTATAAGAAGAAGAATGAAGGGTGGAAAGTTATAATAAATGTAAGGTCTAGGTGTAAGAAGGAGAATAAAGAGTGTAAAGGTTGTAGTTAATGAAGGGTACATGTAGAAGAATAAGATAGTACTAGGTGGCTATTTAATAATTATAGGATTATGTGGCAAGGTTTAGGTGTAAAAGAAAGGGGCATGTGGAATAATAAGAGAGTACTAGGTGGCCAAGAAATGATTATGGGATTATGTAGAGGAAAGTTAGAACAATAGGTGGCTCCATAATAACAAAAGGATCTAGGGGGGAAATGGAAAGTTGATAAGTGGAGAAAAAAACTCACATTTGAAATATAAAGTTGACAGGTGGCATGGCAAACTTGTAAATAATTGGAAAGTAAAGGGGTAAAATAGGAAACTAATCTCCATCTTTCTCCTAACCTCCTTAAGTGAGATGTGGACTATAAATAGGGAAGGGGGTGACCGAAAATGAACAAAATGAATTCAAGAGAGCAATTAAAATCAGAATTGGTAGGGTTCAAAGAAGGAGTTCCAAAGAATAACTGTGTAGGAATTTCAAGGAACGAGTAAAAGGCAAAGGCATGTATTCATGTATTTCCTTATCCTATTGTTTTTATCAAACTCGAAAATGTTTATTTTACTCTTCGAAACTCTCCCGAGAGAAAGACAAGTTTTATGAGAAAATGAACTTGCGTGAAAACAGGAACATGTATGTGTGGCTTTTTGCATGGTTTCTAGCCTTTCTAGCAATGCTTTTACAATATGTTGGCCGAAGTTCACCAAGCACCAAAGGAAGTGCTCAAACCATAGTATGATCCTACTATAGAGAGGTGGTACAAATAAAGTATACACAAAGTTCTTGTAAGGCATGTCTCAAGTTTGCATATTAGAAAAGAAAGAAATGGCTACATGAGAAAAGTTCTTGCATTTCCGTTATTTATAACTACACATCAACTTTTCTTTTTGAAAATATAATGCATTATACATGTTGAAATTTATGTCTCATGTTTTTAAAATGTTGATATGAAAGTTGAAAGCTAATTGATTAGTACTTGATAGTCATGTTGATGATTGTGCTTGAATGCCATTATGTGTATTTAGCTAAGATGGAGGAAGGAGAAATAGAAATAAAAGAGTCTTGGCAAACATAGGAGTGTGAATATGAAGTGGAAGACGAAGATGGGTTGTATCCCTTAACTATGATGTATACTGTACCACTTGTGTAATAGTATAATTATAGTTAATAGTTAACTTTTTGGAAAGTAAAACTCTTAGAACATTGTTGTCTATGAATAAAATTGTAAGAAGTGTTCTAGTGGGTTTACTTACTAGTTAGAACATGTAAATTAGAATTAATAAAAGAAAGACTTAGAGCTGAGCCTCCATGTTGTCTACACTTAATATTTAGAGACTTAATTTCTTAAATGCATGCTCTCGGTAAATGGAAAGAAAGAATTATGGTTATATGAATAAAGTAGTTCTTGAACTTAGATTAAATATAAAACTAAGGAAGGGTAAAATAATCAAATCATAATACTTGTACCATAGCCGATTTGTATAATACTTTGTTAGTGGAGGAATACATGTTTAACAAAGACGTATAAAACAAAGCAAGAGGTATAGTGTATATGGATCAAGGAAGGAAGAATGGAGTAAGGTATAAGTTACAAGGAATTAAGTGAATAACTTAAAATAATATTATGTACAAGGAGGTTTAAATTTTAAATTAAGTAAGGCGTATATACAAAGTAAGAGGAAACTATCTACTACTACCTTAAGGTTTTTACCTAGACATTGAATATTGATGAATAAATCTATAAATGAGGTAAGGTGTCATAGAAAGGCTTGGGGATTCAAAACTCACAATTGAACTAAGTTTTTTATGGATAAAAGGAAGCCATCAAAGGTGCAAGAAGGCCAAAGGAGCTTGGATAATTGAAGATTGAAGAGTGACAATCTTCTAATTTTCGGTTATTCCTCACTCTCTTTCAGTTTTTATTGTAATTGTCTGGAAGGTGAACTTATTTGAGTTTATAAGGTAACATGAACTAATTTATTCTCTGGGATTACAATGGAACTTAACATGTAGCTTGGATTTTTATATTTATTGATTGCTTAGTGTTTGATATTTGACTTATTTATTTCAATCCGTGCTTAATGCTTCTAATAGCTTAGCTACCAATTAGATTGATGTGGTAACCTAAAGAAAACTTAATGAGGAGAATTTAGGTTTAGCCTTGATTGAAATAGCATTTGTTTGAATTCATTCATTTAGGTGGATGAGTTTGATTCATATGTGGGATGGACATGTACCTCCATACCTTGTGTAGATAAATTATGTCTAATCTCAATGAATCTTGCTTAACTTAGTTTTCTTAGAAATATAGTGAATTGGTTAAGTGAGGTATTAATTTAAGCAACTCAAATGATATTTATAATTGAATTAGAACCCTAAGTTAACAACTTGGTACCATAACTAAGCATAATAATATAAGAATAATTCAAGTGAAATGTTGAGGGAAATTGTAATTTTTTTTATCCATTGAAGTCTCTAGTTTAATTTCTCATTAGTTAGGTTTCGTTTAAATTAGGTTTTTCAACTCTAATTTGTTTGTTTGGATAAAATTAGGATCGTGTTAATTTAGTATTTGCCAAATATTAGTTGCAATTTCTTGTGGGTTTGACATTACTTTTTCACTATATTATTTGTTATGATATGTACACTTGCGTGATTAAATTAACAGGAAGTTTTGGGCACCGTCGCCAAGGAATTTTTTTACCAATTTTAGTTAATATCAATACCAAGCAATCATAATTTATTTCAAACATTTTTTTTTTCTTTTGTCTTTTTACCTTTATTTTGTTTTTTTTTTGAGGTACATTAAAGTTGTCTAAGCAACTTAACCTCACAATTTTTGCTCAATTTGACTTGAATTTATTTCAAAATGCTTAAGAAATGATAAACTTGGGTTCTCAACAGATGGATTCACTCCATCTAGTATTCAAGATCTTAATATTCATATTGGCTAGAGTTTGTCACTCCTTATAACCTTTTAGGCACAACATTTTCTTGACTTTGTTAACTATTGGTCTGGTTCATCCTGGTAAGAATTTTGATGTTTATCTCAGGCCTTTAATAGATGAGTTGAAAATTTCTTAGATAAATAGCATCTTGATTTTGAGAAGTCTTTAAAGCATAACTTTATTATGAGAGTTGCTCTTCTATAGACGATTCATGATTTTCCTACTTATGATATGACTTCAGGATGGACTACACTAGGTGGATTATCATGTCCCATATTATGGAATGTACAAAATCCTTTCACACTAAAGCATAGTAGGAAACAGTGTTAGTTTGATTGTCATCGTTAATTCTTGGCTAACAATCACCCATTTCGAAAGCAATGAAATAGTTTCAGAAAGAACACATTAACAAAAACTCACACCTCCTAGATTGTCAAGTGAGGAAGTATTTGCTAGAGTTTGATAATTTGATGTTTCTTCATACGGAAAGGATCATAATGAGGTGAAGATAGGTAAATTCTAGGAGTTACCATATTAGTCTACCAACCTACATTGCCACAACTTAGACGCTATGCATATCAAGAAGAATGTGTTTGAAAATATTTTTAATATTGTCATGGACTTTAAAGGTAAAACCAAGGACAATCCACGAGCTCATCATGATTTGAAAGAGATATGTCATCATCCAGAATTAATTGTAGTTGTGTGAGGTTAATATATTACAAAGTTTATGGTGTCAAGAGTTATGATGTCAAGAGATAAGAGGTTTGTTTGTAAATAAATCAAGAATGATGTCAATTTTCCCGATGGTTATGCTTCTAATTTGTCTCATTATGTAAACATAAAATATTGCAAAATTAATGGTATAAAGAGTTATGACTATCATGTGTTCATGCAGAGGTTATTGTCAAATTGCACTCCTAGACTTGATTCCAAAACTAATTTGAGATCCTAATATAAAACTAAGTAATATCTTTTGGGATATTTGTAAAACTAAGCTGAGTGTTCCATATATGGAGCAACTTGCATCAAATATACATGTGACTCTCTATAAGATAAAAACTAAGTTAATACCTAGTTTTACCGAGTTTTCGGGATCCTATGAAACATTTGCCTATTCACTTGGTTTATAAGGTGAAAGTTGGTGATCTAGTGCAATACCCATGGATGCATCCTTTTGAAAGATAACATTAAAATTTATGGCATTGGTTATTCATTTTTATTACAATTGCTCGTACTATATATTAAATCATAACAATTCTTAATTAGTGTATGCAAAATCTAAAAGAAATTCCGCAACAAAGCACATGTTAAAGGCTTAATTGCAAGCAATATGCATACAAAGATGAGAGAAATAGGCTGAAATGATGATAGCGATATTGATCCAAATGGTCCAACTTCTCAATTTTTTTATCTTGGTAAAACTATTAGTTGTGCTCGGTCTAAGTTGCTAGAAGATTGTGAGTATAACAAAGCTGTGATATATGTCCATCTCAGGTATAAAAAGATTGGTTCTTTTGCAGAGTAAGTTTCAAAAATCCTTCTTATCTTCATAATTTTTTGCACGCAACTTATCTTGTCATCCATGTGTTTATAGTCAATACGATTCAATAATGAAATTTGATCAACCCAATATCATTGATAAACAACTCAAAGCCTCTATGAAATAAACTTACAGCATTGGCTATGCCAACTAGTAAGAATTTCATCAATTATAATTAAACTTCCATTTCATTAATGGATTTTTATTCTTACATATTTGATAATTACTTAGGCCTTGAGTGATCTAAGTGTTGATGAGCACATACGTGATATAGCTATGGATCCAAGTTGGTGTGGATACTCTCACGATGGATACATCGCAAATGGTTATTGAATCAATTGAACATCTCATATATGTTGAAGCTTAAATATTTCATCAACTGATCATATTCAAAAAGATGTTGTGTTTGCTCTGAAATTTGAAAATAGTCAAATTTGACACAAAAAAAAGCCATACACAGCCAAAAAACACATAATAGCCCAGGTTACACAAATGGAAAAAACCTTCAAAAGCAACCTCAAAGGCGTTGCCCAAGGTTTCCTCTCTAAGATAAAAAATTTTAATGGGTCTTTTTCTGTAAGAAATGGTTACAATGTTAAAACAAATATATAAAATTTAAAGAGACAACTTAAGCAAGACAATTCTCAAGAAAGGAAAAACAGAGATTTTGAATACAAGCATTCTTCACACAACCTTGAGAATTCCCAAAGCCTAAACTTTCATAATTTATCTATTTTTTGTACTGAGCTAAGACACTATGCTATTGGTCTTAGAAAGAGTCTATACTTTCAAAACTTAAGCTTTCTATATATCTCACCAAAAGTTGTTAGTCTTTATGATTAATTAAATCCATCTTTGTTGAAATTATTCTTTCCTAAGGGAAAACACAAGTTATGTAGCTTAAATGAGAAGTAGTAAATCTTACTTTAAAAAACAGAAGGAGATTGACTGATACTTGGAAGTTCAGTTATTGTAAAGGGGAGACTAATCACAAGTGTAAAAATTTAGTGGTAATGGAACATTCAAGTGAAATCTTGAGGAGTGGAATAATTAATTTGACTATGTTGAGTTTTACTTTGAATTTGCTTAGTTTTTAGTTTAATTCTAGTTTAGTCATTATTATAGTAAGATGTTGAATTCTAGTTGATTATGGCTATGATTTAGGTTTTAAATAAGAGTTATATTCATTTTTAGCTTAGTTTGTGTGTTTTGAAGATTTAAAGCATAAAGGAGCCTTATTGGAAGTCAAATTCGAAAAGAATAAGGATTCCTATGCATCGGGAGTGCAACCAAGGAAAATTGAGTGCCACGACATTCAAACATTGCAAAACAGCAAAGTATGGCTGAGAGCTAGGCATCCTAGCACTAGAATGTTAGGCGCCTAGGCACTAAAGGTAGTAAGCCTGGCATTGCAGCGCCAGGTGCCTACCATGCTCCCATTTTCATTGATTTTCATGCCAACATTAGTGCAGCAGCACTAGAAAGTTAGTGCTGTGGTGCTAGCCCAATTTCTAGTCCAAATTGAACTTAGATTAAGAGTTTTGAAGCCTATAAGAGAGGGAATGACTTAGGGATTAAGACAAACAAGTTTACTAAGAAATTCTGAAAATTTAGAGGCTATCAAGAGTGTAAAGGGAGCAAGAGGAGAAATGATAATTGATGATTAAAGACAAATATCTCTATAATTTTCTCTTATTCTTCCCATGTCTTTAGTTTTCTTATATTTAATTAATTGATGTTTTATTTAATTGAAGTTAAGGTTACTCTAGGTAGCATGAACTAATTTACTTTCTACAATTACAAGGGAACTCAACATGTAGCTTAGATTATTTTATTTATTTATTAGTACTTTAATTATTTATTTCATTTATTTGCTTAATGCTTTTAATTGACAGGCCATCTATTAGATTGAATTGGTAAACTAAAGGAACTTTACGAAGGGAATTTCGATTTAGCATTGATTGAAATAACACTTGTTTGAATTCATTTCCCTAGATTGTTTGAATTTGATTCGTATATAGGATAGAAATATACATATAGACCTTATATAGCCAAAATAGGTCTAATATTAAAAAATCTTGCTTAACTCAATTCTCATAGAAATATAGTCAATTGGTTAAGTGAGAAATTATTATAAGCAACTTGAAAGATACTTATAATTGAATTAGAACCCTAGGTTAATAATTTGGTACCATAACTAAGCATGATAAGATAAGAATGATCCAAGTGATGTGTTAAGGGAAGTTGCGATTCTAAGTTTTCTCCATTACATTCTTAAGTTTAATTTGCTTTTAGTTTAAAATATTTATCAACTTAATTTCAAGTGTTTAGATAAAATTAGGATTGTCAAGTTTAGTATTTAGCAATTATTTAGAAGTAATTCATCGTGAGATCGATACTCTACCTCTATCTACATATTACTTGTTAACAATACTTGTACTTGAGTGATAATATTAATAAGTTTTTGTCACTGTTGCCGAGAAATTATGTTACTGAATTTTGTTAATATTAATACCAAACAATTCTAATTTTAACTCAAACTTAAAATTATTTTTTTTTTCAAGCACTTGTGAACATGTATGGGAGGAGTTCGTAGCATGGAGATTGTCCCTTTGATCCCAAGATCAATAGTACATATAGATGGCTTAGGAAGGAGAAGTCACAAGCTTCAACTCAAATTCTAGCAATGGCTGACAAGTAAGAATCCAAGTCCTTGCAAGATTATATTGTCTCTCTTGTGCAAGGTCTCCACTCTGGCATTCAAAAACTTGTCAGACAAGCGAACATTTTTAAATCAAGCCTACCATGATTCAGATTATTCAATAATCAACACAGTTTGCCAGAAGGTCTAATGATGATCCAAATACTCATATTGTGAGCTTTTTGAAGCTGTGTGATACTTTCAAATTCAATGGGGTTTCAGATGATGCAATTATATTGCCCTTATTTCCCTTTTCACTACAAGACAAGGAAAAGAGCTGGCTGCAATCACTCCTGGCCAATTCCATTACAACAAGAGAAGACTTGGTCCAAAAATTCTTAGACAAGTTCTTTCCACCAATCAAGATAGCCAATTTAAGGAATGAGATCACATCATTCATGTAATTGGACTTTGAATCATTATATGAAGCTTGGGAAAGGTACAAGGAATTTGCTTAGAAGATTCCCTCATCATGCTATTCCTAAATGGCTTTAAGTACAGACCTTCTATAATAGATTGGTTAGTCAAGCGAGGACTACGTAATTGATGTGGTAGCCTTTGGAGAATTGATGGAAAAATCCATTGACAAAGTATATGAATTATTGGAGGAGATGCTCTCCAACAATTACCAATGACCATTACTGCATTAATTGCACAAGTGGCTACCATATTTAAAAAAAATTGACACTTTTAGGGTTCATACAACTAAAAGCAAAATTTTGGCTTGTCAACTATGTGCAGATGGACATACCAATAATTTATCCCTAAACAACATTGGAGAAACAAATTATCTGGGAAATCACAATAGGAAGCCAAACAACCCTTACTCCATCAATTATCATTCTGGGTGGAGGAATCATCCAAATTTTTTATAGAGCAATCAAGGGCCATCCTCTAAAGTAAAGCTCATATATCCAACTGGTTTACAATCACAAGCAAGCCATCCTTGGAAAACATGTTGATGAAATTTCTGCCTAAGATACAAATAGGCCAGTTGACCTAATACAAACAAGGTGTTATACCTAGTGATACTAAACCAAATCCAAGAAGAGGGGGAAGGAAGCAATGAGCATTGTAAGGCAATAATGCTAAGGAGTGGAAAAGAGGTAAATGCCTAACAAGTGGATTCTTCAAGCAAGCCTATTAAAGAGGAAATAGTGAATGAAAATCAAGCTCATAAGGAAAAAAATCTCATCTAACTGTCACTACCTTTTCCTTAATGCTTTCAAAAGCCAAAACTTGACAACTAATTCAAAATACTTCTAAAGGTATTTAAAAAGTTTCACATCAACATTCTCTTTGCTGATGCTTTGGAACAAATTTCTAGCTATGTTAAGTTTATGAATGACATCTTGTCTAAGAAGAGGAAGCTAAAGGATTATGAAACAGCTACCTTAACAAAAAAGTGCAGTCCTATCCTCTAAAAGAAACTCCCACCAAAATGTAAAGATCTTTTCAATATTCCTATCACCATTAGTACTATGTTTGTTAGTAGAGCTTTAAGTGATTTGGGAGCAAGCATCAACTTGATTTTTTTCTCAATTTTTCAAAAGCTTAGGTTTAAAGAAAAGGAAAGTCAAGCCAACCAATGTGACCTTGTAACTTGCGGACGTCTCTCACACTTATCTAAGAAGGATTATTGAAGATTTATTTGTAAAGGTGGCTAGATAAGTTAATATTTCCAGCCGAATTCATTATACTTAACATGGAGGAGGATAAGAAAATTTCCATTATTTTGTTAAGGCAATTCTTAGCCACTGGTAGAACTCTCATTGGCTTGGAAAAAAGTGAGTTTACTATAAGAGTTCAAGACTAAGTAGTAAAGTTCAAAATTTTTAAGGCTATGAAGTTTCCTTTAGAATCTAAAGAATGTTTTGCAATTGAGGTGTTAAAAGGAGCCACCAATGAAGGAGTTAAAAAGTTGATGATCCTTTTAAGACATCCTTGAAATTAAAGAACTCTCCAATTGCTAAGCCAATAACCAAAAAGTATGAAAGTCCAATAAACTCTATCAAGAAGGAGATAATTAAATCGTTTAATGAATTTCAAGAAGAGTTCAAGCTTAGAAGGTTTGGTTTTTAAAAGAAATTCCTTGTTGAATTCATGATTTAGCCGAGGTGAGCTTAGGTAAAAGGTATAACAAGAATAGGAAGAGTTTCAATAAATCTTTGGAAGACAATCACCATAAGGCCTCATTGGTCTAGCAGACATGGGATATGCAAGCCAAAGTCAAGCCAATTACTATAAATCAAGCGTTTCTTGGAAGGCAACCTAATATGTGTAAATCTTGCACCTTTTACAGTTTAGATTTTGTTTAGAGTACATTTATTAAGTTATCTTGCTTTTCTTGTAGCTACAGCATTAAAACATAAAAATACAAACACAATAGTTCAAGTAGTCGAAAAACAGTGGGCTTGGTGCCACGACGCTGAGAACAAAAACTAGGCAGAGGGTCTAGTACCATGATTTCAAATGACCTTGGGCAACCTCCTACCAGCTTGGTCACTACAAATGATATCAAGGATAATGATTCATGTTCTGTGTACCTTGCTTCAATGCCAAGGAGTTTCTTTATCATTATTCCTTTTTCTATCGTAATATTGACATCAATGTTCGTGTTAAGTTTAGGGAGAGGGTTTGAATTGTTTTGCTTGTTTCTTGTTATTTTATGCTCATATTTTTCTTTAGGTTTAGGCAACCAAGATGTTATTATGTTTTTATGAGAAAATTCCCCCATCCTATGTTAATACTTTGGTTATGTTGTCGATTTTAATCACACAAGTGCATATACCATTAACAAGTAATACTTTGGTTATTTCAAATATTACGCTAAGTACAACAATTAGAAATTCCAATTTTATTTAAACAGTTGAGTTTTAGGTTGATTGTAACTACTTATAAGCTAAAAGCAAATTAACTAAAGATTATATTGGAGATAAGCATACCTACAACTTCCCTCAACACTTCACTTGACTTATTATTGTCTTGTCATGCTTAGTTATGACAATTAAGTATTAACCTAGGGTTCTTAATCAATTATAAGCATATTCCTATCTCTTATAATAATCTCACTTAACCAATTCACTATATTCTTATGTGAATCAAGTTAAGCAAGACTCATTAAGATTATACCTAAATTGGCTATACAAGCATATAGGTATATTCTTATCCTATATACAAATCAAATTCAACAACATGTGTATCAATTTAATCATGTGCTATTCATTCAAGGCTAGACCTAAATTCCTTTTCTATGATCGTTTAGTTTTCCTTAATTCAATCTAAAATATGGTCAATCAATTATAGTTGCAATTCTAGAAAGGAAATTACTATGCTACGTAGTGTAAACATGGTTTCAACAAAAGTAAGCTTAAAAAGAATACAATAAAATTACTATTTCTTTTTCCTTCTTTGATTTTCTCTCCCTTGTCCCCTTCCCCTTTTTCTCTTTTGCCCAACTCATGTCATACCTCCAAACTTATGTCTTTGATTATGAATATAGAATGATCAACAGGCAAAGAAACATACATATATATAAATATATAAATATATATATATATTTATGTATGTATGTATATATACATAGCTCAATATATTCCTTGAATGATCAACATACCTAAGAGTAAGAGATCAAAACTGGAGTTTTAAAAATAGTGGTTAGGCAAAAATTTTGTGGATGTCAAAGAAATGGAAATATAGGCTCAAGAGGTAACTATGAATGTACAATAATTAAAGGGTAGCTTGAAAGGCTCAAACAATCCAAAGTGGGCCTAAATCATGTACCTAACTTAATTTTATTTAAGATTTTGTCTCAAGAGAGAATCAAACAAATTTATAAGATTCTTAACTAAATATAAACTTTCTAAACATAAACGGTCTCTAAATAGGCACACAATCCCAAGAGAAAGATCAAGAGCATAATATTGTTGGAAATCACTTTCTACAATGCTACTAACTTAAAAATTCATCAAGAATGTTAAGATCATATAAAACCTAAAATATTATCATAGGATGAAGGATTTCATCATAAAAGTATAATAATGTTTTGGTTAACTAAACAACCTAAAACACTAAAGCATCAAACATTAAATTCAAACAAGTCAACTCAAAATCAAACACCCTAAACTTAAGGCGAACATTATCTTTAATGTTAAGAATATAAAAAAGAATAAGGATAGAAAGACAACCTAGCATTCAAGCAAAGTATAAAGAACATAAGTCTTTATCCAAGTTGTTTGCGAAGAGTCCAAGCTCGATAGGGGGTTGATCAAGGTTAAAAAAGTTAAACAAGACTACTTGTACACAAGGGGCAACATGGCACTGCCCTTATCGGTGTCGGCGTGGCTTAGCCTCTAGTTGGTGGGTAATTTCAGCACTGTGGTGCCATTTTCTTAGTGTCAGGTCGTCTAACATACTATTTTTTTCGCTCTCTTGAACTATGTTGATTGTATTTTAATTCTTGATTATTATACCTACAAGAAAAACATGAAAACTAAATGAAAAATACTTTAAACAACGAAAAACTAAAGGTGCAAAGTTGAAGAACTTAGGTTGCCTCCTAAGTAACGCTTAATTTATAGTCATCGGCTTGAATTTCTTATGCTTAACCCTTTTTTATCTTAACAATAGAGGCCTTAGGAAGATTGCCTTTCTTAGAGTTCATAAACCTCTTCCTATTCTTCCTATTCCTTTTGTATTTATACCAAGAGCTTGCATTAGTCATGGTATGATCATCATCATGACTTCCCTTTAAGAGCTTCGGCTTCCTCGATGTTATATCCCACCACTTAGCAACTTCCATCTTCATTGAGCTTTAAGTCTTCAAGGGTAGTGGTTTAGCAATTGAAAGGTACTTTAATGATAAGGATGTGTCAAGAGGGAATAATCAACTTTTGAACTCCTTCATTGGTTGCTCCATATACCACCTTAATCGTATAACACTCATTCGATTTGGAAGGATACATCATACCTTTGAAGATGTTAAACTTTACTTCTTAATCTTAAACTCTCATAGTAAGTTCTCCTTTTTGCACATCTATGAGAGTTCTACTAGTTGTTAAGAACAGCCTCTCCAAAATAATAAGGATTTCTTTATCTTCCTCCATGTCAAGAATGAGAAAATCTGATGGGAATATTAACTTATCCATTTTGACAAGGACATCTTCAATGATTTCTCTTCAATAAGTTTGTGACTAGTCTGCAAGTTGCAAGGTCACCTTGGTTAGCTTGATTTTATCTTTTTTTAGGCCAAGCTTTTGAAATATTGAGAAGGGCATCAAGTTGATGCTTGCTCCTAAATCACATAAAGCTCTACCATAAATGTTTTACTACTAAAAATTAGAATGTTTAAATTACCTAGATCTTTAAGCTTTGATGGTAGTTTCTTTTAGAGGATGGCACTACACTCTTCCATCAAGGCAACCGTATCGTTATCCTCTATTCTTCTTTTCTTTGTCAAGATGTCCTTCATAAACTTGACATATGTAGGCATTTGTTCAAGAGCTTCAGTAAAAGGAATATTGATGTGAAGCTTCTTGAATACCTTTAAAATTTCTTTAATTGTATGTCAAGTTTCAACTTTTGGAAGCGTTGAGAAAAAGGTAGAGGTGGGTGTGTAGGAGTGGTTTCCTTGTGAGCTTGAACATTCTCTTATCAGTCAAAATTTCCTCAACTTGCTTGTTTTGAATTTCAACTTGTTTAGGATGTTCTTGTACCTTTTTACCACTCTATAGAGTGATAGCTTTGCAATACTCAATGTTTGGATTCTCCCTACTCGGATTTGGTTCAGTATCACTAGCTAGAGCACCTTAAAGATGGCTTGTAAGAGCATTGGCAACCCGACCTATTTGGGTCTTAAGGGTTCTAAGTGATATCGCTTAGCTTTGGATAATGGAATCCTTCTTGGACATGTATTGCACAAACATGTCATCAGTAGATGACTTCTTCTCAAGTGTCAACATTCTTTGTTATGCTTGGAGACCCAGTGGATAAGTGGGTTTTGTTTCAGGGGATTTCCTTTGATTACTCCAAGAAAATTTTAGGTGGTTTCGCCACCTCGGATTATAGTTGTTGGAGTAAGGGTTGTTATTTGGCTACCTATTGTATTTACCCTACTAAATTTGCTACTTCAACATTATTTAAAAAAAGGTTACTAGCATGGCCATCCCCACAAAGCTTATAAGCCATGACTTGGCCTCTATTTGGTTAAACTCCAAGGGTGCCAATTTTCTTTGACAACACAACCATTTGTGCAGTTAATGCACTAATGGCATCCAACTCATGAATTCCAGCTACTTTTCGAGTTAACAACCTTTTGGAAGGCCATTGATTATTATTAGTGGCCATATTCTCTAATAGTTCAAAGGCTTCATCAATGGATTTTCCCATTAAAGCCCCACCGACAGCTGCATTAATTGTTGTCCTTATTTGGCTCTCCATAGCATTATAGAAGGTTTAGACTTGTAGCCACTTTGGTAAAGTGCGGTGGGGGCATCTTCTAAGTAGCTCTTTGAACCTTTCCCACACTACATAAAGAGACTCTGGATCAAATTGCATGAATGAAATGATTGCATTCCACAACTTGGCTTATTTGGTTAGTGGAAAGAACTTGGCTAAAAAATTTTGGGCTAAACCTGGCTAAAAAATTTTGGGCCAAGCCTTCCCACGTTGTAATAGAATTATGTGGAAGTGATAGCAACCAGCTCTTTGCCTTATCTCGGAGTGAGAAAGGAAATGGGCGTAATCTTAATGCATCTTCTGAAACTCCATTGAGCTTGAAGGTATTGTAAAGCTCTAAAAAGCTTACAATATGGGAGTTTGAATCGTAATTCGGCAATCCAACAAATTGTGCCATTTGCTGAATCATTTGGACTTGGCCAGACTTGATTTCAAAATTATTGGCTTGGATCACCAGCCTTTGTATGCTTACGTGGAGTCCTTGCATAAAAAGTTCTACATAGTCCCGCAATGACATTGGTTCTTGATCATCTTCCATTGTGGAATTTGTTCGATGCTTGTGACTTTTTCTTCCTAAGTTTTCGATATGTCCTATCAATGTCAAGATCGAAAGGATCAAGCTCCAAGCTTCAAATTAGTCTCATGCACAATCAAGAGTACCTGAAAATATAACATAAAAAGTTTGAATTAAAAATAGAACTAGTTGGTATTAATATTAACAAATATAAGAATAACTCCCAGGCAACGGTGCCAAAAACTTGTTGTCGATTTTAATCATGCAAGTGCACGAACCATTAATAATTAGTACAGTGAAAGAGTGGAGATCATTCTCATGAGGAGTTTTTTTAATCATGCAAGTGCACGTACTGTTACAGTGAAAGAATGGAGATCGTTCTCATGAGGAGTTTTTCAAATATTATGGTAAGTACTAAAATTAACAATTTTAATTTTATTCAAACGGTTGAGTTTTGGGCTGATTGTAACTATTTATAAGCTAAAATCAAACTAGCAAAAGATTATACTATAGATAAGCCTAGAACAACAACTTCCCTTAATACTTCACTTGAATTATTATTATCTTGTATTGCTTAGTTATGGGAAAAAATTATTAACCAATGGTTCTTAATCAATTATAAGCATATTCTTATCTCTTATAAATTAATCTCACTTAACCAATTCATTATATTACTACTCAGATCGAGTTAAGCAAGGCTCATTAAGATTGGACCTAAATTGACTACACAAGGCATATAGATATATTCTTTTCTTATATACAAATCAAATTCAACAACATGTGTATGAATTTAATCATGTGCTAATTCATTCAAGGTTAAACTTAAATTCTTTTTCCAAGCTCCTTTAGGTTTCCTCATTCAATCTAAAAGATGGTTAATCAATTAGAAACATTAGGCATAGAATGAACTAAATAATTCACATACCAAAATCTAGGCAATCCATAAATAACAAAAGTAAACATCAAAGGAATATAACAAAAGTAAAGATTGAGTAGAACGAGAAAAGCTATGAAGATCTTTGGTCTTCATGCTTCAAAGATCTTTGCTCCTCCTGCTTCCTTGCACCCTTAAGAAGCTCTAATACTCCAAAATAACTTAACGAACTTGTATCCTATGAGTACCTAAGCTAATCACCATTTTATAGGCTTTAAAACCATGAATTTAGGGACCAGTTTGGACTATTTATAGAGCTGACATTACAGCATCAGCTTCCCAGCACCGCGGCCTCAAAGATGGCTTTAAAAATCAACTACACAAGTGTTTGGCAGTGGTGCCCATGTCCTTGGCATTGCGGTACCCTATCTTCTGTCCCTAGTGCTAGCCTTGCTGCTAGGGTTATTTTGTGTTGCACATTTTAGCCTCCAAATTAACCTCTAATAGGACTCATTTTCACATTAGACCCTCAAAACACACAAACTAAGTTAATGCAAGTTAAAATTCATATAAAACACCTAAATCCTAGCCCAAATCAACTAGAATTCAACATCCTAATACGATAAGGATTTTAACTAAAACTCTAGAACATACTAAAATAATATTAGTAAAAGAATATAAAATAAGTCTATTTCCAAGAGTTATCTGGTTATCTTATGATATTTAGTGGTAAATTCTTAAGTTAATATCATTGTAGAATGTGATTTCCAACACCTACGATGCACTTCATCTTTTTTCTTAGGATTGTGTTGCTTATTTAGAGACCATTTATGCTCAGAATGTTTAGTTTTGGTCTTGAACTTTTAAAACTTGCTTGATTCTCTCCTGAGACGAAATTCTAAACAAAACTAAGTTAAGGATATAATTTAGGTCATTTTTGGAACATTTAAGTCTTTCATGCTAACCATGTTATATATTATATCTATAGTATATCTCATTAAACCTATATGTTCCTTTTCTTAGTCACCCATACAATATATATATATATATGTATATATTTGTGCCTCATGATCACCCTAATATTCATAACAAAAAGAAATAAAGAGAGGCTTAAGCTTGATGCCTTAAGCTCCTTGGACCTACAGTCATTTAAAAAAAGGCATCCTTAGGTTTAACTGTGATTCATCTTGATTTTATTGCATATCATTATATATATATATATATATATATTTGCCTCATGATCACCCCAGTACTCATAACAAAAGAAATAAAGAGAGGCTTAATCTTGATGCCTTAAGCTCTTTACACCTACAGTCAATTAAAAAAAAGGCATCCTTAGGTTTAACTATGATTCATTTGATGTTATTGCATATCATTTCATTTTCATGTACTTTTATTTCACATCATATGATTCATACACTTTTATTGCATATCATTTCATCACTCCCTAAGAATCTCAGAAGTTAAAATGTTTTAGCTCTAAACCCATGAAAAGTTCAAAGTTTCTCAAATTCTCATACATTCACTCAAATGATTGCAAAAAGAAAGACCCCTGAAATTACTTCTTCTTCAAACAAACAAAGAGAAGCTTGGGGTCATAATGTAAGGAATTCAAAAGCTTTGATCTAGTCGGAGACCAGAATGCAAAATAGTACAAGGATGAAATCGAGGGTATTTTTAATTGGTCAAAACTATTCACCTCGCCTCTAGTTTTTCATTCTTGAAGAGGTTGACTTTTTCTTTCTTTTGATGATTTGCAAGATATAGATAGGATAACAAAACTATAGTTGCAATCACAAAAGAAAATGAAAAGTTGACAACAGAGTTATATAATGGAAATGGAAAACTAAAATTTCATTATATACATAATTTGAACGATTCTGTATTTTCCATTGTGTAGCATATATCTCCCTCTACTTTTACTAACTATGATTTAGGTATCTTCAATAGAAAGTAAAAAACTTTATCTGCCATTCTATCTAATTCTATAATAAACAAGAAAAGCCTTGACATGTTGCTAGGCAATCAAAAGTTTGTTTTTGATAAAACTGGACTTGGATATTCTTCCAATACTTCAAATGAAAGCAATAATATTGTTTTTGTTAAAACTAAACCTCATATCTCTCAGCATTGTAATCAAACTGATCACATAGCTCATTTGTGGAATTTATCATCTCAACTATACACTAAGCACATAATTCACCATCTATTTATGACTAAAACTTTACTTCCCAAAATTGGAAGTCCCAATTCTATCTCACAAATAGAGTTATTTCTGGTATAGGCATTGGTCTACAATTCTAAATTTAATATAGCTTGCTAGATGCTTGATAAATTGTTAGAGTGTCACAAATTAGGAAGGTCAAAGAAGAAAGGGCTAGGCTTTACCATGCATTTATCTACGATCTTTAAACATTTTGGAGTACCCTTTAATAATTTTGAAACTCCAAAAATTTCTACTTACTCCCTCAAGTCAACTATTACTTTGAGTAACTATAGGCTACTGTCAGACAAATCATAGGTTAAGAAAGAAAGAAATTGAGACAACAATTAATTTTGACTAAGTTGAGCTCGGTATCAAAGAATGCTCAATTGATCAACTAGCTACTGATAATATTGCCATTAAGAAATTAACTAAAGAACCAGTTTTGGTTGAAGCAAATATTGAAGAAAAAATGGATGTAGAACACATTGTTGGTGTTGATGTCGCCATTAAAAGATCAAGCAACTCCTTTAAATGATGTCATTCTTGCAAATGTAGAAATAGCTGCTTAATTATCTATAGCTCCTAATGATCCTCAAGCCTTCATGATATTACAAGAAAAGTCATTGCAAATATAGCTAATAAAGTCTTCATTGAAGAATCTGCTGAAGACCATTATGAAATCCCCGTAGCAAAACCTACAAGAAATAAAGCTAAAACTACTATAAATTACTAGTTATATTGCAATGGTTGATGTTGGCAATGTTCCTCCCTCCAATCGAGTGCAAGAACTTTAACTAAAAGTTCCAGTGCATTTAGATAAAGACTTCATATTAATATTTAATGCTTTGGTAAAAGGGCTTGAGTCTCAATTCAATATGAAACAAAGTCTTGAAGAAAATAAGTCCACTATTCAAGCTCTCAAACAAAGGCTAGCTTATCTTGATGAGCTTTAACAAAGTTATCAGTATGACTTCGCTCACTGCAAAGATGCCTTGTCAGACATATATGCATTTGTGGAGAAAATTTAGAATGTAGTGAAAATGTAATGTACAATAAAGAAGATCTGTTGAAACTCTAAGAATGACTGGATACAAAATTCGTAGACCTATCCATTTCCTTGAAGAAAACTTTAGAGCCACTTGATTCATTGCTGGAATCAAATGAAAGTCTACTTGAGATCAACATCTTACTGAGAACAAAACAACTTAATGAAATCATAAAGTTGTCCCAGAATCTAAGTGATCAGTTTACTTCAATGAAAATTCAAGCTGTCACTAAATTTTTTGGAAAAGGAGAAGGAAAAAGACAAGGAAGAAGAACAAGAAAGGGAATGGGTCAAGGAACAAAAATTCAAGCAACTGAAGCATCTAAAAAATATAAGGAAACTACCTTGGCATTGGGGAAAATCCAGTCACTACTAGAAGGGATGATAAATCAGGTTACAGAATCTTAGCATAGGCTACCTCGAGTTCTACAAGTGATGGAAAATCCTTTCCAAGAAAAATAGACATCATCATTCACTCACACTCAAAAGATATCTATCAACCTTGAATTCGAAATTTCATGATTTTTAGAAGAGTGTCACTCAAACCTTATATGTGAAACAAACTTATTCAAAGATTAAGTCCATTAACAACTCCATTCCCACTATCAAAAGGTATACAAGTAATATTTAAAATAATTCAGTGCAAATACATGTAGATACAGACAATATATAATTTTATGTGAAGGCAATTACAAAAAGTGAAAATGGTGTTGTATCAGCAATAGAAAAAATAATAATCTCCATCAAAGATTTTCTCTCATTCTGTGATAGGAATCTCTCATGGCTTTTCAAAAGTTTTGTCAAAAAAGAGGTAGAACAAGATTTTAAGGAATAGCAGTCTAAAGCAAAGATTCTTTGGCCTCAAGAAAATAAGATTCTCCCTAGTTCCCCACAATTTTTATTTTTTTTAAAAAAAAATCATCATTACTATTCACTTTTCTTCTTTTGAAAGCTAATTTCTCTCTGTTTAAAACTTACTTCTTTGATTAGATTATTTTTGATCTTGTTAAGTTTTCTATATGCTTTGATTATTTGCTCCTTTCTTTTCTAAGACTTTTCGCTAATTATAAAAAGGGGAAAAATATATTTGAAATTAAATTTGGTAATTTGGCATTATATAAATTTAAGTATCAAATTAATATAAATAGGGGGAGAAAAATAAGCTAGACTATTAAGGTATGATTTTCATACTCAGGATGAGCTTTTTAGCTAAAAATCCCTTTTTCTCCATTTTTGTTTTTCAAATATTAATTACTTATAATCATAAATAAGGGGAAATTGTTGAATCAAATAGGTATTTTGATACTATTATCCTAGTCTGGTTTTGATGATAACTAAATAATTAATAATGACCAATATAATGAGAAACCAACTCAAACATACTTTTCTATTGCATGTACACTATTAACTGAGTTTATTGTGATTACATTAGCTGAAGTGATCAAACTTAATGGAAGGCAGTCAGCAGATCAATTAACCAGCTATGTATATGACATCGGTTCATCCTTATTCAAGTCAGCTAAGGCTATTACCTGAATACATCAATTTATCAATTGAATAAACATAGTGGATGATTCAAGATCAAAATGCACAATATCACTAAATCCCATTAGTTGAAAAAAAAAATGAATTGAAGACTCATGATTCAGTCAACTAAAAACGAAGTGTTTCAAGATCGATTGAAGAAGATTAGTTTTCTATGCAATTAGATCAAAATAAAGTTTTTCATTTATAATCTAGGTAGTCACACTATAGTCGTGTTATCAACTGAAGTCTCCTAACTTATACATACAACATCACTTTCAGAAAAACCATCAACTATTTCTCTGTTTTTATGCTCAACTTAGATAAAAGTCAATTCTTGTCAATTCAAGATAAAGATTAACTCGAAGCACTACCTTCCTGGTTGCTAAAATGATGACTTTATAAGAAGAATTGACATATTTGCTCATTGCTCCTTTATTGTTATAGACATCAGTCTCAAATTTTCGAGGAACAAATACGCTCATAGTATCGTTCTTTATAAGGAAAGAAGAATAAAACATATTGCAGCAGGAAAAACTTCTCAATCATTCACAAGATCTAAATCAAGCACAAAATTGTTGAAGTCAAGAAGAACTTGACATGTCAATATCTCTTCGGTTGGCTTACTCAAAAATGCCTTAAACTTTCATATCTATGAAGAAGTTTTGCAACTGAGTGACTGTGCTAATATTGTACCCACGTCCATCTTTGTATTTGTGAGGAAATCACAAACGAGAACTTAGAGTTTAGGGTTAAGTTTTGTAAAGTTTTGTTTGTGTCAACTCCTGAGAAACTTTTTGATTGTGGCCGAGTCTGTTAAGTCAACTAAGTTATTGAGATTGAAATTCAGTTGTAAACGTTTGACTAAGTATTGCAATTTAGTTAGGTGGTTGAGCCTTGTAATTCAATTGTGAAAATTGTTTATTCTCACAAATCAATGAATGTAGCCTAGAGTTTTTGTGAACCACTATAAAAATCACATTGTTAAAATCAAAACAGAGTATCTTTAATCAATTAAAACTATTCACTCGCCCTCTGGTTTACAATGCTTAGACCAACACTAATTTAACCATAAATGACCAAAAAAGTTTTTGAAGTAATAAAAAATTTAAACACGCTGAATACTTTTATGTTTAGTATGATTATTTTGTTTATTTGTACATTACATATTGAAAAAAATTTGACGTTAATACTTTTATGTTTAGCATGATTATTTTGTTTATATGTACATTACATATGAACAGAAAAATTTAATTTGATTCTTAAATTATGAGTTCTAAATAATGAAATTAAGTGAAAAAATTTCTGGTCAAGGACTGAATTGAAAACTCAAACAATGCTGAGAGAAGAAAAGAAGCCAAAAATATGTTGAGAGAATAAAACAGGCCCAAAAAAATTTCTGATCAAGGAATGGTCCCAAAACAGGGAAAGGGAGATGTAAATAGTGAAGGGAAAGGGTCTGAGTCTCAGTCCAGCTTGCTAAGTAAGAATGGTAAAGATGGATCAAATGGAGCATCATCACCTCCCATGCTATTAACAGATACCTCATTGATTTTGCTCCTTGGTGGGCCCCTATTAATTGTTTACTCTGAAAATATAATTATTCAACTTTTCAAATTTTCAGTGGAAAACATTGCACCAATTACACAGTATCATGAATACCCTTATATTTAGTATGTGGGCCACTCAATAATCTTGAATAAGAAAAATAAAATAATCTTAACAAATAGCAAAGATTCATATTCATTCTCACAAAATACAAATAATTTGGAGACAGGTATGAATTGTACGATTGGAAATCAAATACATACATTCCAAAACAATCAGATATATATGAATTTTATAATAAACACTGTTTTCTGACAGAAAAAACATTCTCACGCTCACTGACACATAGTGACTCTTGGTCTTGGATCAAACATAGGCCTATGATTTTAGTTCTTCTTTATAGCACCCAGCCAATCTTTAGATAGACCATGTCCGTGGTCCCATTCCTTTTGACCTAAATTCAAATCAATCTTTTCACTAAAATCCTCTCTCTAACTCTGCAGTTTCTTGTACTCAAGAGGAAATACAGTTAGTCCATACCAACACCTATCCAATTCCCTTGTTTTCTAATTCCTTCCCACGTTCCCTCCTTTTTCATTTTATAAAAAGCATTAAAGTAACATCTTTTACTAAAGGTTTCCTTCTCCTTTCCAACAACAAATTTCTCATCATATTCACCACACTCTCTCTCTCTCTCTTCCTCTTTCCAAACTTTGCTCCCTGTGTCTTCTGCAATCTTCTGTGTTGCAGCACTCTTATTTCTCTCGATGGAGAGCAACCCATTTCAGCTTTTCCGTCATTTTGCTCTAACAATTCTCTTGATGATAATTTATGTTCCTCTAACAGAACAAGGCGGAGTTTTATCCATCAAGACTGACGCCCAAGCTCTTCTTCTGTTCAAGAAGATGATTCAAAAGGACCCTAATGGAGTTCTATCAGGTTGGCAGCTTGCTCGGAATCCATGCAGTTGGTATGGAATTTCATGCTCTTCAGGACGTGTTACACAGCTTGATCTTAGTGGGTCTAATCTTGTGGGGACTGTTTCTCTAGATTTTCTGTCTTCTTTAGATATGTTGTCAGTTCTAAAATTGACTTTGAATAAGCTTTCTGTAAATTCCACTTCTTTGCTTCAGCTTCCATATAGTTTGACACAGCTTGATCTATCTTTTGTTGGACTTGTAGGTAATGTCCCTGAGAATTTTTTCTCAAAGTGTCCTAATCTTGTCTATGTAAATCTTTGTTACAACAACTTGACCGGTTCTATTCCTGGAAATCTGTTACAGAATTCTGATAAGCTACAGGCTCTTGACCTCTCTTATAACAATTTGACAGGGCCACTTTCTAATTTGAAATTTGAGACTTCTAGCAATTCCTTGCTGCAACTTGATCTATCTGGAAACAGTTTAACAGGTTCCATTCCCAACTCCATTTCAAACTGCTCAAATCTCAAAACTTTGAGTTTAGGCTCCAATTTTATGACAGGGGAAATCCCAAAATCTTTGGGGCAGCTAAACAAGTTACAGAGATTAGATCTTTCCAAAAATCAACTGACTGGCTGGATCCCCTCTGAATTCGGAAATGTTTGTGTATCACTTTTAGAACTCAAGCTCTCTTTCAACAACATATCGGGTCTAATACCATCCGCCTTCTCTTCTTGCATTTGGCTGCAAATTCTTGATCTGTCTAACAACAATATATCAGGGCCAATACCGGATTCCATTTTTCAGAACCTTGGATCACTAGAGGAATTGCAATTGAGTAATAATATCATCTCTGGAAGATTTCCTGCTTCCATATCATCCTGCAAAAAGTTAAGGATAGTGGATTTAAGCTCCAATAAGATATTTGGATTCATTCCGCCAGATATATGTCCAGGAGCAGCCTCGCTTGAGGAGCTGAGGTTGCCGGATAATCTCATTTCGGGTGGAATTCCAGCTGAACTTTCACAGTGTTCACAACTGAAGACGATCGATTTTAGCCTAAACTATCTCAATGGTTCAATTCCAGCAGAGCTAGGACAACTTGAAAATCTTCAGCAGTTAATAGCGTGGTACAATGGCTTGGAAGGGAAAATTCCGCCAGAGTTGGGAAAATGCAGGAGTCTTAAGGATCTTATTCTCAATAATAACCAACTTACTGGTGGAATTCCCCTCGAATTGTTCAGTTGCAGCAATCTAGAATGGATATCACTCACAAGCAATGGGCTCACAGGAGAAATCCCACGGGAATTCGGTCAATTAAGTAGACTAGCAGTTCTTCAGCTCGGGAACAACAGCTTTACAGGAGAGATACCGGTAGATCTTGGTAATTGCAGCAGTTTGGTTTGGTTGGACTTGAACAGTAACAAGCTTACAGGGGAAATCCCATCTCAGCTTGGCAGGCAGCAAGGGGCAAAATCATTGAGTGGGATTCTTTCGGGAAACACATTGGTGTTTGTTCGAAATGTGGAGAATTCATGCAAAGGCGTTGGAGGTTTGTTGGAGTTTTATGGAATTCGACCTGAAAGACTACTGCAGGTCCCAACATTGAAGACTTGTGATTTCACAAGACTGTATTCTGGTCCAGTGCTGAGCCGCTTCACGCAATATCAGACTTTAGAGTATCTAGATCTTTCTTACAATGAGCTTCGTGGAAAAATTCCAGAAGAATTTGGTGACATGGTGGCTTTACAAGTACTTGAGTTGTCCCATAATCAGTTATCTGGTGAGATCCCCTCATCATTTGGCCATCTAACAAATTTAGGAGTATTTTATGCATCGCATAACAGATTGCAGGGGCATATCCCGGACTCTTTCTCAAATCTGTCATTCTTAGTGCAAATTGATCTTTCTAACAACGAGTTAACTGGACAAATTCCAGAAAGAGGACAACTAAGTACACTTCCAGCAACCCAGTATGCAAACAACCCAGGACTTTGTGGGGTTCCATTGCCTGAATGCCAGAACAACCCACCCTCTACAAATCCAAGTGGGGATGATGGCAAATCAGTCCATAAGCCAGGAACTGCAACATGGATTAATAGCACAGTCTTGGGGATTCTCATTTCCGTTGCATCTATATGTATTTTGATTGTGTGGGCAATTGTAATGCGCGTAAGGCGGAAGGAGGCGGAGGAAGTGAAGATGCTTCATAGCTTGCAAGCATCTCATGCAGCTACGACATGGAAAATTGATAGAGAGAAAGAACCTTTGAGCATTAATGTGGCAACATTTCAGAGACAGCTAAGGAAGCTCAAGTTCTCCCAATTGATAGAGGCAACCAATGGCTTCTCAGCAGATAGTCTTATTGGCTGTGGGGGATTTGGGGAAGTATTCAGGGCCACTCTGAAAGATGGGACAAGTGTTGCAATCAAGAAGCTTATTCGGTTGAGCTGCCAAGGTGACCGTGAGTTCATGGCTGAGATGGAAACTTTGGGGAAGATCAAGCACAGGAATCTTGTCCCTCTGATGGGATATTGTAAAGTTGGAGAAGAGAGGCTCCTTGTATATGAATTCATGCAGTATGGAAGCCTAGAAGAAATGCTTCACGGAAGAATAAAGACACGAGATCGGCGAATCTTAACGTGGGAGGAAAGGAAAAAGATTGCGAGAGGTGCCGCAAAAGGACTCTGTTTTCTGCACCATAACTGCATCCCACACATTATACACCGAGACATGAAATCAAGCAATGTCTTACTAGACAATGAAATGGAAGCCAGGGTGTCTGATTTTGGAATGGCAAGGCTCATAAGTGCCCTTGATACCCATCTTAGTGTAAGCACACTAGCAGGAACACCAGGATACGTACCACCAGAGTACTACCAAAGTTTCCGGTGCACTGCCAAGGGAGATGTCTATTCAATTGGGGTTGTACTGTTGGAACTCCTAACAGGTAAACGCCCTACTGACAAGGAGGACTTTGGGGACACTAACTTGGTGGGATGGACGAAAATGAAGGTACGTGAAGGGAAACAAATGGAAGTAATAGACCCAGAGTTACTATTGGTGACTAAAGGGACAGATGAAGCAGAAGCAAAAGAAGTGAAAGAGATGATAAGATATCTAGATATAGCATTGCAGTGTGTAAATGACTTCCCTTCCAAAAGGCCTAACATGTTACAGGTAGTAGCCATGTTGAGAGAGTTGGTGCCTGGGTCAGACGAGGGAAGCAGCAACAGTGCTTGAATTAAGTATTGCTTTATTATGATAAGTGAATGAAAGTTTTTAAGATCTTCTCCTAAGCCTTTAGGAGTTTTCTTGTACCTAGTTTTCCACATCTATTCGTCACTTGCTTCATTAGCTACTTTCTTATAGCAAGTCATGTAATGTGGTTTTAAATCACTTGTACCAAAAACACAAACATGACTAAGTGAATTGATAAGAAATATTAAATTCAAATTGAGTGAATAAATCTTCTGCTAGGCATTCAATCAAACAAGTACTGTGTATATGAGTGGTGTCACTTGTTTAATGCACATCATAGAGGAAATTTACCTTAAATAATAATTAAACTATGAATTTCCCATCTGGAATCATCAACCCAGAAACAAATTTAGAGAAAATCAAGAGCTTCTTCCCTTATATGATCACTAGGCATGATTGTAAACTCCAAAATTGGGCGATTCCACAGTTAATGAAGTAAAACCAGCAATTAAGTTTTATTTTGCTCACTTTCTTTCTATAAGCATATTAATTTGTAAAAAAACAGGGCTCACCTGGTGCACAAAGTGCTCCCCGGCTATTGCGGGGGTAGGGGGAGGGTGGGCGCACATGTACGCAGCCTTTCCCTTACATTTTTGCAAAGAGGCTGTTTCCACGCCTCGAACCCGTGACCTACAGGTCACCAAAGGAACAACTTTACCGTTGCGCCAAGGCTCGCCCTCATATTAATTTGTAAAATATATATTTAAAAAAAAAAAATCACACATACTACATTCTTATTCCATAGACTTTTATGTCATTCACATAAGCATTGGATGCTCTACTCAAATTTAAATATAAATGGAAAGTTAAATTAGGAAATAATGTAAATTCTATTTCATAATCAATATTTTTGAGTGTCTAATACACCAATATTAAAATTTTCATAGCAAATATGATCAATTCCAAATTTACACAAGGCGCACAATTATCATAGATGTACCTTATATTTAAGTCTCAAAAGTGTTAATATTATGGAAGAAGTATTGTTTTCGACTCTTAACGGGACACGTGTTATGAATTTTGAAATTATTAATTCTTACATAATAATTGTTAAAGGTGGAGAGAAAGAAACCATAAATACTTGCAATCACATCATAGTGTAAATTATGGCTTTAAAAAAAAAAAAAAAAACTGAAAATTGAAAAATACATTAGACTTTGAAAATTAAAAGTTTATTTATATCATTCAAACACATTGAATTCGATTTTTTCTAATTAATTAATTTAAAAAATACATAACATTTTATTTTCGTAATAAAAATTTAAATTTCTATTGAAAATTAGTTGAAAATGAATATGGGTAATAATTGTAATAAATATTCTCGAATTTGAAATTAGGAATTACTTTCTATAGTTAATAAATCAAATGTAGTTTACAAATACAAATTTTTGGTTCATATTATGTTCATTTTATTATTATTTTATTATTTATTTAGAGTAAAGGAGACATAATCATTAATGTACAAGTCTACCAGTGCTTACGTGAACATCAAAAGATTGATAAACCATGGTCAGATCTTTTGTTACAATATGAATTTTAATTTTATTACTTCTAAGTAAAAAGCAAGCTAAACTCCTATATTCAACATGAAAGTCATCATACATTGATGACCAAGCATTTTTATTGACAGAGATCTCTATCACATGTATTGTAGTGATGCGAAAATTATGGGTTATATAATACTCCAGAACAAAAAGAAGGGAAAAGTCGAATCAACCCCACCAAAACTCTTAAAAAAAGGAGAAATAAGAAATTCCAAAAAAAGTAATAAAAAAAGAGAAAGAACTTAAGAAGTGATAAGGGAGTAATAATTAGGTACGAATATCAATATTATAACCCTGATAAAGAATGGATCTATACTAAGATACTCAATTTTTTCACAAACCATGGATTTTCTCAGGAAGAAACTTCTGTATATTATTAAAAGAAGTTATAGGGAGACATGCATTTTCTAGTTGAAAACTTTATATTTGGACCTCGGTGTGTGAAATAGTCAAATACAAGTCTGTTTGACAAGTACGGTATACCGACACGTCCACATGAACGAATAAGGCTTGTAGGAACAAACGGTTTAATTTGGATCAAATATTGGGAATCTAACCACAAGTGTACGTTTCTAGTTGAAGCTTTAAAATTATCCTCAATGGGTAAAATAGTAAAATGAACTTTTGTCTCATGAGCCAGAAGTACCAAAACATTTGCGAGGACAAATAAGACTTGTAGGAACAAACGGTTTGAAATTTGGATCAAAGGTTCGGAATTTATGTACAAGTGTACGTTTCTAGTTGAAAACTTTAAAAATTGAGCCTCAGGGCAAAATATATAGTAAAATGGACATTTACTAGATGAGATGGGAGTACCCGCAGATCCGTGAGAAGAAGAAGACTTGTAGGAGCAAACAATTTTTAATTTTGCATTAAATGTTAGGAATTTATGAACAAGTGTAGTTTCTAGTTGAAAACTTTGACAATTGGGCATCGGCTAGTAAAATAGTAATTTACAAGTCCTTTTGACAAGCCGAGAGCACCAGCACGTCCATGGAGATAAATGAGACTTGTAGGAACAAACAATTTGAAATTTGGATCAAAGGTTAGGAATTTATACACAATGTTTATTTCTAGTTGAAAACTTTAAAAATAGGACCTCAGAGGGTAAAATACTTAAATACAAGTCCATATGACGAGCAAAGAGTACTATCTCGTCTGTGGCGATGCACAAGTGTTCATTTCCAGTGGTCTTTTAGGGTCAATCTCTATTTTTTATTTTCATTGCCTGCCATGTCAAATAAGTGAATTAGAGCTACATGCATTTTTTATTTGGCTCACTCTAATGTTTGGGGACCATCTTTTGTTCTTACTCATTAGGGGTCTAGCTATTTTGTTATTTATGTTGATGATTATTCTCATTTTACATGAATTTATCTTTTGAAAAATATATAAAAATTATAAATTGTTTATTCAAAAAATTTAATGGATCACATTCAATATTCATGTACCATTAAATTTTTTGATATTATAATGCAAAAGAATATACTTCAATACCTTGTTAAAACTTACTAACACATGAGGGTACTCTTTCTCAAACCTGTTGTGCTGATACTTCTAAACAAAGTGGTCAAGCTGAACCTAAACATAGACATATTGTTGAAACAACTAATACCTTATTACACTCTACTTTTCTTCTTGTGTCGCTTTGAGGTGAATCTACTCTTACTGTAGTATATGCTATCAATTGCTTCATTTCTCCGTTGTTTTGGGAAATAAGTCACTTTACCAGTGTTGCATGGTGTTAGTTCTAATTATAATCTTCTATGTATTTTTAGTTGTTGTGTTTGTTTTGTTTAACTACAATCACATGAGAAACATAAGCTAGAACCTTGATCTTGTATGTGTTATTTTCTAGACTGTGTCATAAGACAAAAAGAGTATTGTTGTTATGATCTTGTTTCCAAAAGATTAAGGTTTCCCAACATGTTTTGATTTTTTTTTTTTTCTTCATTCATATATTTTCGTTTGATACTCCCAGTTCATATCCTTCTTTGGAAAACCTAGACAAACACCCTATGATCTAGTCCATGATAATTAAACTACCACTCTAGCCTCAACTCCAGCTCCTGCTACAGCCTCAGCTCCAGATCCACACGACATAGCTCTCCCAGATCTAGAACTTCCTACTCTCACTCCCAGTTCATATCATTGTTTTGTTGCTCTTGCTACTCTTCATTAACCTACCACATTTAAAGAAGTTTCTCATGACCTTCTCTGGCAGAAAGCTATGAATGATGAGTTAGATGCACTAACCAAAACTAACACTTTAGATTTAGGCAATCTGTCCATAGAAAATTTTGTTGTAGATTACAAGTGGGGTTATAAAGATTAAAACTCATGCAGATAGGAATGTTGAGCGCTACAAGGCTTAACTGGTTGCAAAAGGATACATATAGTAATATGTTATTAATTATAAGAAGACATTTTCTCCATTTTGCTCTTCTCACTCTCCACATTGGGTGTGTAGTCGTTGTAAGATATTATATAGACTCAAACAAGCACGTCAGGCTTGATTCTCAAAATTCAGCTTTGTCTTAACACAATTCAGATTTTCTTCTGGCATATATGACTATGCTTTATTTCGAAGACACAAACTGAATTTGGTTTGATTTGTTGACATGATCATCACATGAGATGACATTCAAGGCATCCATGCTCTAAAAGTTTCCCTCAACCAACAATTTGAGATGAAAGATCTTAGTAAGATGAGTGATTTTCTTGGTCTTGAGCTTCATTTTGATCAGACTAACTATTTTCTCTCTCAGACCATGTACATAACCGACTTGATTACCAAATCAGGTATTTCAAACAATAACACTTCCACATCACCAATGGAGGAAAATTAGAAAAAAAGTATGTTGATCGGTGAAGCTCTTCATAATCCTACTCTTTGAACTAGGAATAAGTTCATGCAATTAAGGAAGATGGAGTTCCACAAGTTGAATTGAAGGCAAGTACCTTTTAAGAGATTTTAGGCTTGATTGAAGTAAGTTTCACAGGTGTAGAACAAAGATATATTTGAAAGCCCTGTTGCTTAGTCTCTTGGCTAGTTCTAAGAAGAGCGAGGTGTTACCATGCGACAACCATGGCAGCAACAACACACTAATTTATTAATTTTCTTGTGCAATATACTTCCTATCCATAATCTCTCTCTTTATGTATGGTATTTTCTGGTTTGAGTAATGGGATTTTATACAACAATTATGTGGAAGCAGTGTGCCTAACTGAGAATAAAAATGGTATTAAGAGAACTAGAAAGGGACAACACAATTGGTTTCCGTTGCCAATATCCGTGGGCTAATATCAAGAAAGCTTACAAGTGCCTTAGGCTCCGTTTGATTTCACGTCTGGGACCCAAATGTCCGGTTCATACCTTACTGGCACTCCATTGGGCATTCGAATGCCGACACGTGGTCTATTTAATATTTTTTTATTATATTTTTATCACGGTCACAAATTCAAAATCAGTAAAATTCTTTATTTATTTTTTTCACCTGTTTTTTACTTCTTCAAACCTATTTTCTCTATATATATTTTTCCCAATTTCACCAATTTCATGTTTCATTCTCTTCCTAATATTTTCTCCTCCCACTCATCTATTAGAAACAAATATCATCTAGTTTTAAGATATATATATATATATATTGATAATTGTTATGATATTGATTTTAGTTATTCAATATTTGTACGCTAATAGTTATAGTTTATGTTTATTTTCTTTAAATTATTCAATAATTATATATTTCTTGATAGTATAAAAAATGAAATCATTATAGCTAGCTGGTCACTCTTGACTTATTTTTAGTTTTATTTGTATGTAAATAATTAAAATAAATTTTACTATTACATGTATTTGTTAGCTAAAAAGGTTACATTTAATCGTAAGCATCTTTTAATTTAATTAGTATATTAATATTTTCGTTAATATATTATCTGTTAATATTTAAAGTAAATAAATTTTATAACATACGACATGCATGTTTATTTTAGTAATTGACAGAACCAAAAAAAAAAAAAAATTATGAAATCATGGTTGCAAATCATGTTTTGTAAGATCAACTAAACAAAACCTCTAAAATTATTTGGCTTCGAACCATTGCCAGTTTGCAACAAAAAATTAAGCAAAATTAGCCCTTATCCGTGTAGGAGACATTGGGATAGCAATTATGGGGATATAAAAGCATCTTTAAGGAGTTTGGACATTTGGGTTTTGTTGAAGGAAGCTTGTGTGGCTAATGGTTGAGTTGTTTTTTTTTTTTGTAAATTTTAGTTGTACACACAAATTTATAAATTCAATGACAAAGAATCATATTTTAGCCATGGATATAATTATCTGTTTTTTTAGGCTTACAATATTTTCACATAAAGGTCTGAAAACTTCAATTCAGTATATGAGTTTATACTTAATATAGAACTTGCAACTTAGGAAAACAGAAAATACAACATAATTCAGAAATTACAATTTTTTTTATTCCTGTCTAGTGTCTTTAGAATACCTCTCTTTCAATCATCCTACAATCTATCAAAACAAAGGGAGGTTCATAATAGCAATGCCGGACACTTATCAGACATACAATTAACTTCTATGAATTTTAGCAGAGGAAAAAAAAAAAGAACCAGCTTATGTAGTGACAATGGTTTGCTTGTTGTGAGCAAAAATCCAAAATATTGTCACTAAATCCTTGTGCCACAAAGCTTGACCAGTTCATCTACCACTCCTTCTATGTCTTTCTCTCCTCTTATTCCTTATATTTCCACCCATTTCTTTTGCTTTTCTCCTTATATCGTTCTCATTGTTTTCCACCATCACCTCTTTAATTACTTTTGCAACTTCTTCTCTTTCTAGCTTCCCATCCTTGTTCCTTTTCACCTCATTAGCTACACCAACCTCTTCCACCAGCCTGGCATTGAGAGGCTGATCAATGTGCATGGGCATGGCTATAATTGGAACCCCAAACTTCATGCTTTCCATGACAGAACTCCATCCACAATGACTCACAAACCCACCAATGCTGGAATGTGCAAGTATTTTCGCCTGTGGTGCCCAATCCTCTACAACCATTCCTCTTCCTCTTATCCTCTCAAAAAATCCTCTTGGAAGTACCTTATCAAGCTTTATTCTCTCCCCCATTGGAAATCTAACCACCCAAATGAAATTCACCATACTATATTCTAACCCATAAGCTATCTCTTCGATCTCCTCCTTGGACAGAAAGTACTCACTTCCGAAGGAAACGAAAACTGAAGAAGATGGTTGCTTATCATCCAACCATTCAAAGATTTTTGGGTTTTCGTCATTTCCAAGAACAACATCTTGAACAAGTGGACCAACAGGTACAACCTTCTTCCTAATCAAAGCAGACAGATAGTCAATATACTTCCCCTCAATCCCTTGAACTGTCTTTATTAAAACGGCATCAAAAGGTTGCTTCAACCAAGTAAGAACCTTACTTGTGTAAGTCTGATCATCAACTTGGATAAATTTTGATTTGTTATAATCCGGTAGATGAATTTCTTGAAATGGGAATTCATCATCTGGCTTTTTCATAAGATGTAGAACGTAGGAAACCATGGTTGCTCCCATGGTCATGAAGTTAATAGCTGGAATATTCTGGGAAAAAGCTAACGCTGGCACCCATGGCTGAAGAAAATCATATATAAGGACATCGGGCTTTACGGTTTTGAGTATGTTGGAGAAGTCAGGACTGGCCATGTCAAAGGCCTTCTTTAAGGCGGGCATGAGATGGGGTGGGAGACCTTTGGTTGTATGGTAATGGGGAGGAAGCTCAGGCGAAGATGGAAGATGGAGTTCCACAAGATGAATTGAATGGCAGTACTTCTCAAAGATTTCGTGTTTGATTGAAGTAAGATTAACCAGTGTAGAACAAAAATATATTTCAAAGTTCCTATAGCTTAGCCTCTTGGCTAACTCTAGAAAGGGTGAGATGTGACCATGAGCCAACCATGGAAGCATTAACACACTAATATTTCTTTGCCTAATACCTTCCATGGCCCTTTCCCTATATGTATTTGCGCTTGTATGTGGGCTGAAAACTGAAAACTTGTGTGTATATATATATATATATATATTTTTATGTCTTACATATTATAAGTGTGTACGGACACACCTAATAATTAAATTTAAAAAATATATATATATATATATATATATATATATATATAATAAGATCTAGACGATCTATTTAATTGCTACTAAATTGACTCATAAAAGTCATCATGACATAAGAAGAAGGTTAACCCATAAAAGTCGAGGCATGCAAGGGGAAAAATTGCTTAGCTCGAGTAATGATTCTAATATGTACTTGGAGAAGTAATTTCTTTATATTATACACAAATTAGTGCAAATTTTGCAGCTGACAAGTAAATAATTACCATATATATATAGCAGCAATCTCTAAGATTGATCACTAGCTTATATATTAACCCATATATGTATATATATGTTTTTATATTTTACATATAATATTGTTTTATATGTATATGTGTAAGATAGTTGGACACACTTGAACATTAAATTTTATTTTATTTTATTTTATTTTAAAAAAAATTATACAATGAAATCTTGACGATTTATTAAATTGCTAGCCAAATTGACTCATAAAAGTCATCTTGAAACAAAATAAGAAAAAGCTTGTTGACCCATAAAAGTCGAGGTATGCATGTGGAAAAATTGCTTAGCTCGAGTAATGATTCTAATATGTATTTAAAGAAATGATTTCTCCATATTATACACAGGATAGTGCATAGTTTGCAGCTGGCAAGTAAATAATTTACCATATTTAGCAGCAATCTCTAAGACTGATCACTTTCTTATAGATTAGCCCTTTCTTAATATGTTCTTTATTATCATCTATGTTTTGGAATTAACTTTGAATCTTGAAGTTGAAATATGAAACAAGATTAAAATACCCACTGGCTATTGGTCTTGTGATAGCTAGAGATCGCAATTGGGTCTCGTCTAGGTCTGTTATGGGTCCTTAATAAGTCTGGAATTAGGTATTTTTATATTTTACCCGTTGGATTTGGGAAAAATTCAAAAAATCAGCTGAGTCTAAGATAAATTTTTTAATTATATTAAAATATATTTTTCAATTCATGATTGTTATGATTAAAGAGTTGTATAATAATTGTAATATTATATTTTAATTTTGAGTTTCAAAATGTTATCATATAGGAAAATTTCATCATTTGGTTTGGGTTATCCAATTTTTCTATTTCTTTCATTGAATTTTCTAATTAACATTTTCATTCAATTGATTTCATTTCGTTTGAATATTGTTGTAAATACAATTTTAGTATTCCTTGATCCTTTTTTTCATTCTTCCTAATCAATTACTTTTACGTTATTTTATAAAATAAAATAAAATTTGAGGAGCTCTTGTTAGCTCCAATGAATTTCTTATCACTAGAGGTCAATTTTTTCTTACCTCATCAACTTAGCTTCCACTAAAGTGAGAAGTATGCTAATCAAATAGGTCCAAATGATTTTCTCAGAAATGTTTACCATCCAAAAAGAGGAAAAAAACATAATCTTTGTCAAAAAAAATGCCTTGAGAAAGGGCAGATGTATAGAACCTTTCAGCGAGAGATTGCTTTTTCAACTCTCTCAAAATGAAATCTATTCCAAACATATATATCATAGTTCCTTACTTCAATAGGGTAAAAATAACTAAATTTGATATTTTTAGATATTTGTTCAAACTTATTGCTCCAAAAATTTGTATCCATTTTTTATGATACACTTGTCTGCACTTGTCTTGCACAGATTTCTTACAACTTCTATTAAGTTCTTATGTCTAAGCCTAAGTTCATTTCATATAGTTCTCTTTTGAACCTTAATAACTGAATATTTGTTCAAAAAAATTAGGAAAACATAGTTTTGAAAAGTAAAATAAATTGGGTCTATATACAAATCCCATTGAGTCTGGGCATACCCAATATGTGATGGGTCTCACTTTCAAGTTCCAAATAGATATGAGTAAATAACGGGCTAGATCTAGTCCATTGCCATTCGCTAGTGATAGCTCATGTTATTATTACAATTATATGATGCATTGAGTGGATATCCCAACCGTTTTCTCCTACTCAACCAGTAAATGCAAGTCTACATGGGTGCACTATATGATAACAGTGCCTTACGTTGTGAGCTTTAACCTCCATTTTTTTTTTGGGTACAATACAGACGAAAGCCCAGACAACACAAAAAACTAAGAGGGAAGTAAACGAGGTCTAGCAACCCCAATCAAATCTTAATGCAAAATATTACTGAAAGCCACTAGGCGGTTCATGAAACTCATGGAAACCAAGGTTGAGAGTAGCACCATAAGACCGGGCAAGCGAGGATTCGAGTTTAAAGGGGATCGATCTCTTAATCAACAAACCCCTCCAAATGTTTGATTTCTTTTATGAGAGCAAGGACAACATTAAAGGGAGTAATGGAAATCAGGCTCAAACAAATGCTTATTCATGAAATTCAAGATTTTCCAAGCTATAACAATAAACGTTGAGGACCAAGGGATTTTCAGCTCAGAAAAACATCATCAGACTTTAAATTGAGAAGTAGCCAGTCATAGAAATTGGAGGTAAAGAAGTGATACAACTCAGACGGAATCAAAGAACACCAGATATGCACAACATAAGTACAATCCTTTATGGCATGTAAACAGTGTACACAATAGAAGCCAAATAGATCAAAACCCATAGAAGGAGAGCAATGTCTTGACCAACGTTGCTTATTAGTCAGCAAATTCTGATGACAGAGTAATAATAAAGAAATACTTGGTTCTGGGGATACCCATAACCTTTCAATTAAGTTTACTAAAAGACACCACCTTATCACAGACTGAATATGAAACTAAAAGTTTTATGGTAGAAGCAGTGACAAAGGCACCATTATTTGAGTAAGCCCAAATCCTTTTGTCTTTTAAACTTACAGGGATGATCCAAAGGCAAGAAGACAACAAATCAATATTATCTTGAGCCAAATACTACTTTAGCTCATCAGCCAACCAGCAAGAGTTACAAAAATAATCACGCACTTTAAGATCTAGCAGATTGTCAGGCACATTATTAATGGTCTTATCAAGGAGAATGAAATTGTCAAGCCAGCAATCCATCAAAAAATAAAATAAAAATTGGAGACCCATCATGTCACACCCCTCTTGGAGGTATAACTAGCCGGAAGAATAGATAACTAAACCTTCGTAACCTTGACTTAAAAAAAAAAAACGAACACGACACTTGACTAAACTTAAGAGTAAAAGTAAATTTTATAAAAGATGAGTTAACTAAAAAAAAAATTATTTACTGAAACTTAAACAATTTATTAAAAATTTTGACAGAAATTCCCTATAAAGTGGAACATGCTTATAAAATTTAAAAACATATCCCTATTGTTATACAATAACAACTACAACAACAAAGACAACAAGGAGCTCCGCTCCAATTCTCATCATAATAACAATTAACTAGATTATTACCCCACATAAGACCAGGAATCCCACAGTTCTAATATGACTGCAAACTTTCATCTTTTGACTTCAAGTTGAGATTCTGAAAAATTACCTTGCCGCCAAACGCTTGGCAAAGTCCATTATTGGTAACCGTCATCCTCGATATCTTGTTACTAAACAAATAACCACAGAAGAGAAATGAATCCTATAGACTCCATGAGTGAAAAATTGTACCTAAAGGGTACTACATCACCCAACACATATATAGAATATATTATCAATTAATATCAACATATCATATATTTCAAAACTACTAAGATTACACATATACAAATATAGAAATATAAAACTTAGCTAACACATTTCGATTAGTACACTATATAATCCACTTAAAACAATCAAGGCAATCAAAGCATACCAAGCAAGCAAAGTGTCACACCGCAACAGGGCATGACTGGCCAGAATGTTGGATAACCAAACATCCATAACCCTGAATTCAAAACAAAGTAACAACCATGACTCTTGACCTAACTTAAGAATAAAAATCTGCTGTAAAAGTTTGTTTTTCTGAAACAAATATCAACTAACTGAAAATTTATATAACATGTCACAAAATATAACATATGTGTTCCTAATTTCACAGAACGACATGAGAACAAATATTTAGACTATTACATCATACAAAATTAGACATTCCACCATTCTAGTTTGACTGTAAACTTTCATCATTGACTGCAAGTCTGAGATCCTACAAATACCTTGCTGAACTCAATAGTCAAATCACTAGCTCGGCGACGTCATGTATCGAACTCTTGTTTACTACAAAAAATTTCACAAGAGAGGGGTAAGTCCTATAGACTCCGAGAGTGAAAAATCATACCCAAAGGGTACTAGCATCACACCACACAAATGTATAACATATATAGTAACATTGTTCATATCGTAACTCACGTTACACGTATACATTGTAATCATCATAAAGTCATAATTTACATGATCCACACTATTACAAATTAATCAGAGAAATAATATCAAACAAAGCAACCAAAGGGCCAACGAGTGACCTAGCCCAGTACAATATTATCACCCCCTACCAGGCATTTATGCGCCAGCACAACAAATTGATCTTTGTACACAATCCATCCCACCGGGGCTGAGTACTCAAATTTTTATTTTTTTTTTTAAATCTATCCGAATTAGAATTTTCTTATGATTTTAAATCAGGATATTCTAGATGCACCTGGATCTTAATTTCAGAGATAAAATCATTTCTTAGAAAAACTTCCATGTGTTGGCCCTTATCAACCACAAACAATTTCAAACAAGAATAATTCAACTAACTTACTAAAATATTGCACTAGCACATTTATTTAAATACATATATAATTACACATAATAATCTAGCCGCTAAAGGCAACAATTGACCACTCACACCTAATCGATTCCATTCACCACTCACACTTGCATCCACGAATCTCATTAGGTCCATATTAGAATCCGAAACTGAAATTCATATACCCAAATAATATTTAGTTCATAAATATTATTGTTATAATATTTTAGTTACTAAGCTTATATCTCATCCTGTATAGGTTTCTTTATGAAAATTTTTCACTAAGCTATTATATACCAATTAATATGAATTGGACTTTATGTGATAGGATTAATAATGATGAGACACTTTAAATGTCTTGAAAAAGCATAGGGTATGAGAAACCATTAGAAAAGATAGAAAGTGCTTAGTGAGTTAGAAATATTGAAACTATCCAAACGTGGGATTTGGACTAGTGTCCACTTTAACGGTCATATTTTCCTCTAGGAAATTTCAAATCCAGTTTCGTAAAATTTATAAAATACTAGATACATGTAGATTTCTAATGGTATATCATTTTTAATTTTTGGATATGTATATCAATATAGTTTATTCTTTGAAGTTGCGTCAAATTTTACAAAACGCAGGATTTTGACAGCTTTGACCTTACCTTAGTTAATTGAACATAACTTCCTCTAGGAAAAACGAAATCCAATTCCGTTTGTTGAGTTTATTAGTAGACAAATATATCTATCTTTATTATTTAGAAACATTTCCTAAAATCTGTCATGAACCCACTCAATTTCTTACATGAACCAAAAATAGGACACTGCGACTCCGGCCTGACCTAGCCGGAGTCTAATAGTTATAACTCACAACATATTTGGAACTAAGCTACGAAATTTTGTAGATAACATCCCAAGATCCTAAGCTACACTTTCTCTTCTGAACCCTTGATTTAATTCAGCTCTAAAAGCACCCAAAACCCAGGTTTTTTTTCGTCCCCGAATCTGCCCCTGCACCCCCTTCAAAACCCACTTAACTCTCCTTTTCCACCACTTTCAAGCTCCAATTCATACTCCTCACTTCAACACTAATTCACTAACATTACTCCTAATCCAATTAAATTCAACATTCTATTAGTGATTTACAATCAATCAAGAACTTAAATTTCACTGTCCAATAACAATCCAACAAATTCTAATTCATTAAGATACAATTATTTTCTAGTAGACATTTTATCAAATATCTTGAATGCAAGATTTACTCTAGTTTATATGTACGTGCATATATATATTAAAACTTTCTCTAAAACTTTGTTTGATTTTAACCACCCAAACTTTAATTAAACTTTTGGTTTCCAGTAAAACTTTTTCTGCCTTAAACCCATACTGCCAATCCCCCACTTATTTACAAGAATAAGCTTAGGGGTTGTAATAGCAGTTTACTTCTAGCCAATTGCTGCCTTACCAAGGGAAGAGGAATGGTGGAGCAAGGTGCAGGGCACAAGTTACTATCCCTGCACGTTGAACTTCTTTGCCCCACAAGTAACTTGGCTAAACTAAGATCTTGAAAGGAAAACGCAGAACAGGGGAGGCCAAAGGAAATTATGCTGTCCACCCCGTTATTCTAGCTTCCATACCAACCTAAACTAATTTGTTACCAATTTCAAATGGAAGGAAAAGAAGAGACTTACCCAAAAGCTTAAGGATGCGGTAGTAGAATGATTTACTAGGGACTTAACGGTAGCCACCCTCCCTGTGAATTCACGGCTTGAAATGGAGAAATATTGAACCAAGAAAGAAAAAGTATAACAAAGCATAAAACAGGGAGGAGGACTGAGTCGGTGGAGAGTAGAAAGAAAAGAGAAAATAAAGTCAACATAAAACTAAAAAAATCTTGGTCCAAAAGTTGAAAACGTATGGTCCATATGAATACCAAGAATTCATGTATATATTTATATATTTATATCATTAAATCTTCTAATTTATATATATATATATATTATTATTATTATTATCATAATTTTTAATTGCTCACTAGATATACATGATAGTAAAATTATACAAATAAATTTCATATTTTAGACCAGTCACTAAAGTAGTGAAAATTCAATTTATATGTATATGTCCAAATACCTTCTTATTTTAATTTATTTTATAGAACTTATTAGTTATGTTGTCACGATAATTTACATACATATATATATGTGAATATTTATTCTGTAAAATTTTATTTTTATTTACTATTGTTTTACCTAAAAAATTAAGCACACCAAATTTATAAAACAAAGTGTCAACATATCAATTATAACGTATTCAATTGTATTATCATTTATCTAATTGGTTTAATTTTGTAATGAACATTTATACATTACTTCTAAAACTCGACTTTATGATATCAGGTTATGACACAAAGGACTAACAGAGCAACTCAGCCCACACAATAGTATTTGCCTCCACCGAGCATTTACGTGCCTGTACAACAGGTGAATTCTCCTATACAATCTATCCTACTAGGGTTAAGCACTCATTTCTTTTAAACAATTATCAGAATTAGAGTATCTCATATCAAAATATCAAATCAAAATATCCTAGGTGCATCTAGATTTCAAGTTTGGAAATAAAAATCATTTCTCGGAAAAATCTCATTTTGTTAACCTTTATCAATCATAACCAATATCAAACAAACATAATTCAAATAAATCACTGAAATACTACACTTTCTTATTTTCCATATATCCCATCTATTCATGTACACATATAATTACATATAATAGTCTAGCCCCCAAAGATAATAATTAACCACTCACTTTTAACTGATTTCATTTGTCACTTACACTTGCATTCACTCATCTCATCAGGTCTATATATCCGAGTTCATAAATGTTATTGTTATAATCTTTTAACTACTAAGCTTATATATCAACTTATATTGGTTTTTTTTTTTTTTATGAAAGTTTTCTATTAAGCTATTACATGTCAAGTAGTATGAATTCTACTTTATGTGGTAAGGTTGATAATGAAGAGATATTTTAAATGTCTTGACAATGCATAGGGTAGAAAGAAAATATTAAAAAGTGAGTTAGAATTATTAAAACTGTCCAAACTTGGGGTTTGGACCAGTGTTCACTCTAACAATCATATCTTTCTCTAGGAAATTTCAAATCCAGTTTCGTAAAATTTATAAAATACTAGACACATGTAGCTTTATAATGATATAACATTTGAAATTTTTAGATTTATGTATCAATACAGTTTATTCATCAAAGTTGTATCAAATTCTGTAAAAAGTAAGATTTTAGCAGCTCTGACCTTATCTTAGTTATCTGAACATAACTTTTTCTATGAAAAAGTAAATCTAATTCTATTTATCAGATTTATTAATAAACAAGTATATATTTCTAAATAGGTATCATATGTATTATTTGGATGCTTATATTAGTACAGTTAATTATTTAAAATTTACTCTTTTTAGGCATTTTATGACCTCCTTAGATATATGTTTATTTTCACTTTCATGCTTAATCAAATTTAATAAAACCAAGTTAAAACATTAACTTTAGGGAGTTAAATAGTTTTATTATTTAGAAACTTTTCTTAAAATAAGCATCAAACTCCCTCGATTATTAAATAGAGCACTTGTAAAATTCCTAGTTGCCAACCTTTGATTCCAATGTTTATAGAATTCTCATACTTAGGAATTAAATTACAAAAATTTCCATTCTAGTGTTTCAAGATGTTAAAAACAACTTTCTTTCAGAGTTTCAAAGCTAATTCTATTCACAACCCTGGACGAAGTCTTCCTAGATTGACTGAGGCTCACTAAAAATCCTACATGACCTAGTCGTAGTCTAATAGCTCTAACTAACAATATACTTGGAACCAAATTAAGAAATTTTGTAGAGAATATCTTAAGATCCTAAGATACACTTTCTCTTTTGAACTCTTAATTTAATTTGGCCCTGAAAGCACTCGAAACACAAGATTTTTCTAACCCATGAAATATGGCCTTGTATCCCTCTTAACTCTCATTTTCCAATATTTTACCCACAACTAACCCTCATTTGTTTATACCTATTACTCACTTTCACTTACTCCTTAACCCACAACACTAACCAACCATTCTCTATTCTTGTTTATGAAATTTTTATTTAAATTTCAATAACAACTAATCACCAATAATTAAATTCACCAAATTTTACTCACAAGGTTAAAATTAGTTCCTTTCAAGCATTTTATCAAACACCTTAAAGGCATTCTCAATCTCATCGAAAGAATAAACCCAATTTCATCAATTCATATTATTCACATTTCAAACATTGAATTCAAGTTAAACCAATTATCTAAAGCTATTCCAAAATTTAAATTATCCACTTCCATTATCACTATATTTCAATTCCAAGCATTTCTCTTCTCATACACCCAACTATTATTTATGTTTCTTTGTTTACAACTCCTATTTCAATCTACCTAATCCTTTACTCATAACAAACATCACCAAGAATTTCTTCAATTCTTAAGCAATTAAACCAAACCAATATCTAATTCAAAAGAAAAGCCAATTCACCTCCCCTACACCCAACTCTCAAGTGGCAGCTCTCCTCAAACCACATAGCCAAGCAAGAGGCAGCCATAACTAAGCATGACAGCAAACTGAATCTAAGAAAAAAAAAGTTGTAATAGCAAAAGGAAGTATGGCTGGTTGAATCAAGTGGCTGCCTATTCAATATTCATTTGGATTGCAAGGAAAATAGCAAGTTTACGACTAACCAAAGAAGAAAAATGAAAAGGGGAAAGAGTATAGCAAGACAAGGCACTGGTAAAAACAGGGTATTGGTTTAAGAAAATATGATATAATGACAAGAAGGAAGGGAAAAAAAAAAAGAAGGCAGCTGTTGTACTCACGTTTTGCTTGACTAAGGAGCACCAAAACTCAACTCTATGCACTCCAAATTTGGAAGGAAAGACCAGTTGCCAACGGTTGGTTTCTTACCCAACCTAAACAACTAAGCTGGACAAGGACAAAGCAAGGAAAGGAAAGGAAGGAAGAAGATGTTTCAAGGAGGAGGTTCTCGGCTGGAACTAGACAAAGGCAGAATTTCTAGAGAAAACAATGGCGGTGAAGGAAAGTAAGAGGAAGGTTCAGCCAAGGATGAAAACAAAAGAAGGATGTAGAATTTTCTAAGGGAAAAATCGATCCCAGGTAGAAAGGAAAGGGAAATAAAAATAAAGAAAAGTAAAACAATATTTTAGATATTTACCTCTTGATTAAAGAAAAGTAAAAAATAAAAATAAAAATCAAAGCCAACAAATAAAATGTGTGATAGATATTTACCTCTTGATTATATATATATGCACACTTTTTGATTTATAAACATGTGTGCAAATTTATCCTTAATTTTTAATTATATATGCACACATTGAATTGTATTGTTTACTTATTTGATTTGTTTGTGGTGAAAATTAGATATTAATATATTTATATCTATATATTAATTATTTACTCACTTGAATTTACTTGATCACAATGTTATTTACTTTACGATAATAATTACCCAACATTTTTAAAACATATACTAAGGTTACTCTAAGATATCGAAACTATATTGTTATTTAATTAATTTGTCTATTTTATAATATAAATTTATATATTGTGTCTTAAAACTCGATTTTTACATTATCGGGTTATGAGGGTTATAACACATCATCAAGTCTCCATCTCCAACCCTTAGTTAAGATATCCTTACCCTTAAGAATACTATTGCAAGTATAAGATTTGTAGGATTAAAAGCTAGCCTAAAAGAGGTTTGCACCTTTAGGATATTTACTGTTAAGAACAACATACAATAGCTTATCAGGATTGGCTTGAAGCCTCTAACATAACTTAGCCAAAAGGATTCAATTCATATCATAAGCCTTCCTGATTGACAAACCTCCCAATTCCTTAGGAAGGCAAGCAAGATCCTATTAGCAAGATAAAACTTATGCTGCTCCATTTCACCCCAAATAAAATTCCCTTAGACCCTATCAATTTCATCACAAATACCTTTAAGAATCCTTGTGGTGTGCATGGTATAGAGAGGTATAGCTGAGTAAGTGGACTGAATAAATGTAACTCTTCTAGCAAGAGATAAATTCTTCATTTTCCAACTAGAAAGCCTAGTTTTAATCTTAAAACAAACTTCTTGGTAAGTGAATTTATTAACCTTAGAATGAAGAAAGGGAACCTCTAGATATTTACAAAAGTCCTAAGTGAGAGAGACTAGACCATGTCTTCTGATAGCTCTCTTAGTGGAACAAGGGTTATAAATAGACAACATTAATTTAGACTTATCCTTACTAACCTTTAAGGCCAAAATACTTTAGAAAATATCTAAGTAATTCCAAACTACCTATATTTTCTATACTGTGGCTTAAGAAAAGAGAATTAAGTCATCTGCAAACATTAAATGGGAGTGGAGGGCCCATACCTAGCAACTTTATATGACTAAGTTTCTCAAATGAAAAAAAGTTTTTATCCCCAACATCCTACATTATATGACTAAGTTTCTTAATACAAAAAATAAGAAATAAGGGGACAGAGAATCATCTTGCCTTAAACCTTTCTCAAGCATAAAACTCTAAGACTTTTCACCATTACAAAGGATAATCATTTTTACTATAGTAACACAAACCATAATCAGCTTAACCTAATTCAAAGGAAGACCCACTTCAATAAAAACCTCCTCAAGAAAGTCCCATCTAACCCTATAAGAAGCCTTTTCTAAATCTATTTTCCAAATAAAACCTCCTGAATTTTTCTCTTTCTGAAAGAATGAAGAATTTCTTATAATGTTATCACTAGTCTACTTATCAAGAATAAAGTAACTTTGCATAGGAGAGATGCTTTTTCTCATATGAGGTATAAGTTATTGAACAATGAGCTAGAAATGACTTTGTAAGCTACATTACAAAGGCTAATATGCCTGAAGACTTCACAATCTCTGGATTCTCAATTTTAGGGATATGAGTAATAAGAGTGTAATTAAGTCCAGGAGGAACAAACCTGAGTAAAAACAATTTCACACCAAACTGCAAATATAAGGCCTAACAACATTCTAGCATTTCTGATAAACAAAATACCTTGAAAGCCATCTAGACTAAAGGCTTTAATGGCCCTAATAGAGGATAAAGCATACTTAACCTGTAAAGTCAAAGGATTAGAAAATAAATTTAGCATTTCTGGGGAAATTAAAGGAAAAGAACATACTAGTGGGAGGATTAGGCATATCAAGAAGAATGTAATCTATTATGTAGAGATTTTTAAAGAAAATTAATAGCAAATTGGGATCATTGATCCAAACACCATTATTATCTTTCAAACTAATAGTTTTAATATTTTTTTCTTCCTTCTTTAAATAAGAGTTTTTGTATGCAAATACTTTGTATTTCTGTCTATTAGTGGAATCCACCTCTTTCTAGCTGTATGAAACCAAAAAAGCTCCTCCTAGAGTAGAATATCATTATTCTCAGCAGACAAGGTAAGTTCTAATTCAGTAGAATATCATCTTCCTAACAACTAGTTTTTTAGGAGAGTTATACTCTTTAACATGTTGATTTCAGATTTGTTTAATACACTATCCAAGCCAATATTATATATCGTAACTTGGGATTTCGTATTTCAACTACAGATGCAAAAATGGTGAAATCTTGTAACTTTATGAGTACATTAAGAGAAATATTAAATCTAGAAAAGTCAAAGCTTCTTTTAGCTAAAACTTAGATCTTTGAATTGAAGGAATTTATCTCCATATTTTGTGTAGCTTAATCAATTCCTACATATTATGTCTTATTTCAAGCTGACTATTGATATTTGTGAGCATCTAATCTCTTTTGTGAATAATTTTTTGATTGGGACTTGAATACAACAAAAGATAGATGTATAGGATTAAATGGGAGGAACTATGTTTGAGTGTTTGCCTAATAGGCATGAGAAATTGGGTTGATGGGACTTGTATCTTTCTCATATGGCTTTATTGTTAAAACAAGCTTGGAGTGTATTGACAAATCCAAGCTTGCATCTTTCTGATATGGACTTGCATCTTTCTTATTGTTCTTAGTTTACTTTATCATAGTGATGTGACTTCCATTAAAGTTTGAAAATCTACCAAAGTTAAAAAAAAAAAATATGGCATTTTGGAAGTAATTCATACAAGAAAGGGAATGTCAGTATGTATACATCAATATGTATTCATAGATAAAAAAAGTACATCAAACTGGTACTTGAAATTCATGTGAAAGGTTAATTTTTGGTATCAAAGCATAACGTGTTTTGTCCTAGGGGTGCCTTGAGGGCCAGTTGATCAAAGGTCAAGCACTCAACCTCAGCCTTTTCTATTCTTGCCTTTGCAGTCTCCGTAAACCTCAATGTTGTGACTTTCAAATTGTCAGGAACATTTTATAGTCATATATCATTTGTCACAATTTCAACAACCATAGAAATCTTGTTCTCCTACAATGAAAAGTTTAGAGGAATGAGAATGGAATAAATTCCTGTCTATTTAATATTACTAGCCATATATGTGCACCTTGGTTGTAATTTCACCATTAGTAGGACTTACAGAGGTCCAAAGACAAATGAAACAAATACAAAAAGACAAAAAAAATAAAAAAAGAATTCTCACCTTATGTCTAAATCGTAGTAATTTCTTGTAAAAAAATTGTAGTAATTTCCTATTGTCTTCAGTCTTAACATTGTTCTAGAAACATCCTAGTCCCGTTTAGCTTTTCTCTTGGCTTCTTCAACTACACAATTAAAACTCTTTTAATACTATAAAAAATTACTGGAAAAGTCTCGAAGGCTCAAAGTTAGTGGAAGTAGGAGAAGATGCTTACCAAGTTGTATGCTTGTTGTAGTTCTCATTATTAATCCTTTTGTTTTGAGATCATCTTCCTCTAGTCATTATCTTTAGTAATCGATTTTAATATTTTTAATTTTAATGTATACGTAATAATTGAGAATAGATCTACTTTTATAGTAAGCCTGGATTAAACTACTTTGTTACTTTTAATTTAGACCATGTATATGGTTCTGCTTTTCTGATTTACTTTTAAAGCTCTGTTTATCATCTGAGTAGTATGAGTTTCTTATTTTTCAACTTTCTTTTCTATTCTTTTAGTTGATTCAAAGTAATGTTAGTTATGATTGTTATCTTCATTTTTCTCGTTTACAGTCATGCCTAGAGGATGTTGTACCCCTCTTTGAGGATGTCCTTGAGCTTTGTCTCTATCCTAGCATCAGTTGCACCGGCTCCCTTTATGGTTGCAGCTTTAGTACCTCTACTTCCTACTACAACTAGAGCTCTACCTTCTAGCATTCTATTACTTGCTTTATCCTCAAAGCAGGTTCCTTACCTTTCTGATGTGCTCTTAGATAAGATCCTATCGAGAACCTTTCTAACCTTTCTAACTAATATTTTATTTAATAAATATTAGTTATAAATTTGTATCACAACCTTTTTGACTACTATTGTTTTAATTTTTTTTTTGCAAGTGTAAGAGTTAGGTTAAGAACTTATAGTTATTGAGGTTTTCAATTGCACCCATAAGAGAAATTTCGGTGACTTTGTTGACATAAAGTTAAAGGCCATTAGTGTAAGTATTATTTGTCTTTTTTGTTTTACATATTTGTTATTCTATTTAATGTACATAACATTTTTTCCATTTGAAGGAGAAGTTTAAGGCTTTAAAGGCGGCGAATCTAGGGCAATCTAGCTCTAGGCAGTAGGATAGTGCTGATACACCTACTGAGGTCCCTGTGAATGACCCAACTTTCTTTGTGAAGCTAGCAGGCGGCAAGAGGATGGAACAAACTCATCTATGACTTCGAGGATTGTATTAACTCCCAACAAATATTAGGCGAAGTCGCAGGATCCACAACTTCTGTCATCATAGCTACGATAAATCTCCATCTCTTTTAGGATTCAATCTAGAGCAAATAAAGATAGTACAAGAGTTAAATAGGAGTGAGCTATGGTACATCCACCACCTTCGACACTGCAACCTTAACCATCTTTGGTACGTATTATTTTCATTTCATTTTCATAATGCAAAAGTTTTAGTTTATTATAGTTTAAATGCAAAAACATGCAAAGTTTGGGTTCGAGGGCCAAAACGGTCAAATACTAGACCGTTAGGATTCCCGTAGTATTGGTACGACCCTAGGAATAAATAAGACATGTAGGATAAACTAGAAATCCATTTGGATTAACGATTAGGATTTTAGGACAAATTTTTAGTTTACATATAAAAACATGCTAGGTTTGGGATCAGGAAGGCATACTAGTCAGTTTAAAATTCTGGGAGTACTGGCACGTTTGTATAGATGAAGAAGGCATGTATGAAAATCCAAAAATCCATTTGGATCAACCGTTAGGATTTTAGGACAAATTTTGAGTTTCAAGTAAAAAACTTTTAAAACTCGAGTTCAGATGGCAAAATGGTCAAAAAATAGTCCGTTTAGGATTCCGGGAGTCTATCATGATTGTAGGGATGAATAAGACTTGTAGAAAAAGTTAAAAATTCTATTTGGGTCAATAGTTAGGATTTTAGGACAAATTTTGAGTTTTAAGGCAAAAACTTCCCAAGTTTGGGTTAGAGGGAAAATGTAAAAAACTAGCTCATTTAGGATTTTGGGAGTATCGACATGACCATGGGATGAATAAGACCTATAGAAAAATCCAGAAATCCATTCAAATCAACAGTTAGGATTTTAGGACAAATTTTGAGTTTCAAGGCAAAAACTTTGAAAACTTAGGTTCCAAGGGGGGAAAATGGTCAAATATTAGTCCGTTTTGAATTCTAGAAGTACCAGCAAGACTATGGGGATGAATAAGACCTATAGAAAAAGTTAAAAATCCATTAGGATCAATGGTCAGGATTTTATGACAAATTTTGAGTTTCAAGGCAAAAACTTATCAAGTTTGGGTTCGGTGGCAAAATATTCAAAAACTAGTCTGTTTAGGATTTCAAGAGTACCACATGATTGTGAGGATGAATAAAACCTATAGGAAAAAACAGAAATCTATTTGGATCTTCGGTTAGGTTTTTAAGACAAATTTTGAGTTTTAAGGAAAAAAATTTGAAAACTTAGGTTCGGGGGACTAAAATGGTCAAATACTAGTATGTTTAGAATTCTGAGAGTACCTGCACGACTGTGGAAACGAATAGGACCTTTAGGGACAAATGGAAATAGAATATAATTTTGAAAATTTTGCTCAATTTATCAAAGTTAATTAATTAGAGTTTTTGCTTATATGCATATTAATTTAAGTGTATATAAGTTATATCTTATATCATCTTTATTTTGATTATTTTAAGTTCCACCTCCTACATCCGAGCCTTCACTCCTCAGTCAGGCTAAAAAAGAAGCTAGAAATGACGAAAACATAAGATTTGGAGATGAGGTCGATATTTAGATTTATGTATTTTACTTTCATTTATTATTTATTGTAAATAATATTGTTACAATCGATATTTTTTATATTAATTTTTTTATTTATATAAAATTTAGATTTAAATAAAAAAAAATTCTTTTGAAACAAGTATTTACAGGTATAACAATAAAAATAAATAAAACAATTAAAAAACTTTAGTTGTTTGTGTTTGCCTTTCTTGCATTTGCTGAACATAGAAGTAGATAATTTACAAAAATTTTAAAAATATTTTCTGCTTATTTTTTTACGTCTGCTTACGAATGTTGTTATATTTGCATTTGTGTTTCAGTATCTAGGACCTAGATGCTGATATAGAGTATCTTAATTATTGGAGGTTAGATTTTGCGTCTGTAATGTAGACGCAGATGTATAGATGCAGATAAGTAGATACAGAAACTTTAATATGAGTCTAGTCTTATTGAGTCTATATTTTGACTTTCTGTATCTGCATATGGCAGACGGCAAATAATGCTTTTTTCTTGTAGTGGGTAGTACTTGTTGATATTAGATACAGGTTAAGATGTTTTAGTTGTTTTTATGTTATGTATATGATGATGTATAAATAGGCACAAATTTGAAGATCTTATAAATCCATGATTATGTGTACATAGGTACTTTTTATGTTCAGTAGGTTTTTATTTAAATTTGAAAATAATGGTTTCACTATACTTTAACAGTGACTTTCATTGTGTTATTAGAGTATTATGAAGTTTAGTATATTTTAGCCATGACTTATATTTATACTATGGTAGGTTTAGAGTTAGGTTTGTGTGTAATGTTTTAGGTATATTAGTTGGTTATTGGTGATATTATTAGTAGCTTATTATCTAATAATATTCAGGGGTGTTACACCTTCGGTGGTATCAGAGCAAAAGGTTTAGTGGTGGGTTGTTGAAGTGAATTAAGGGTCATAGGAATTTGAGATTTCTTGAGTATCGAGGAGTATTGAATAGTTGTGTATATATTATATTATATTTAAAAATTTTCATGATATATTACGCATTTATTAAATTTCTTGTGGTTGATAGGAAGCCATAAAAGATGAATCAATCAAAAATTATGGAAGGCATTCTGGCTATCTTAGATAGGGTATTTAAAATAATAAGGGAAACAAGTAGAAGCTTAAAATGTTGCCATTGAAAATGCAAGGGCTGCTGCAGATATTGCTAGTCCTATGGAGCCAGAGATAAAGGCTAGGCTAGTAGAATCTTTAATAGATTATTTCAAAAAGAAAAATCCCCTACCTTTTATGGGAACTGGTGATTATGTGACGATGGACGATGGTTGGGCCAGTTATGAAAGATGTTTAGGGTGATAGGTTATAATGATGATGATAAATTGGTTTTAGTTGTGTATATGCTAGAAGGGGAAGTTGAGTATTGGTGGAAAAGTGTAAAAAGATTGATGTTGGTGTGAGGAGTTGATATTACGTAGGAAATTTTTAAGGAAATGTTTCATCAGAAGTATTTTTTTGGCAATCATAAAGCAGGAAATGGAGGCAGAGTTCCTATGGTTGCAATAGGGAGATCAAAGTATTGCTTAGTATGAAGATAAGTTTGAAGAATTATCAAAATTTTATTCTTATTTAGCTGTACAACATGATGACATGTGGATGTTTGACAAGTTTCAAAGAGGATTAAGACTGGAGATCCAAGTGAAAGTTGCTACATTAGAGGAGAAAGATTTTGCATAACTGGTTAAATGTAAAATTGCAAGGAAGGTGTTTTGACAAGAAGAATAAGAGCGGAACCGAAGATTTGAAGTATCTTAGAGAGCACGGGAGAATGAAAGATGGAGAAGTAAAATGAAGGGCATTTTGGAAAGGGCAAGATGTGGGAATCAATTAGATAAGGAAAATAAGAGTAACATCAAAAAGAGGAAGTTAGTAAGTTTCCAAGGTGTGGACATGATCATGGACTTAGACCTAGCAGAGTTGCGGATCAATAATGCTTTGGATGTGCATTAGTGAGACACTTTTGATGGAATTATCTTAATGACAAAGTAAGGCAAGCTATAGGAAGACTGATGGAACTAGACGTATGTTCGTATTAACTAAACAAGTGGCCCAGAAGAAACTAGATGTAATTGAAGGTAACTATTTATTGAATGGATGTTTTGTGAATGTTTTGTTTAACACTAGAGCTACACATTCATTCATAGCATATGGATGTAAGCATAGACTAGGATTGGATGTTTATAAGATGTCGTATAACTTAGAAGTAGAAACACTCACTAGAAGTCATGTGGTAACACAAGAGGTATGTAATGATGTTGAATTATAACTACAAGGAAGATTAAGTCCATAGGATTTAATATCTTTGCCGATGAATGATTTTGATGTAATTTTGGATATAAATTGGTTAACTGCTCAATAAGTACTTTTGGACTGTAAGAGTCAGATAGTGATGATGCTGGTGGTGTTTACAAAAGTGAAAGAAGGGTTATGCATACCTTTATTGTCTACTCTGCAAGCCAATAGACTTTTAAGAAAAGGATGTAAAGCGAGTTTGGCTCTCCTAATGGAAACCAGACATGAAGAAAATAAGTTAGAAGATATTCCTGTGGTAAAGGAGTATTTAGAGATTTTTCCAAATGACTTCCCAGGTTTGCCATCTAATACGGAAATAGAATTTACAAGTGATCTTATTCCAGGACAATGCCTATTTCTAAGACCCCTTACAGGATGACACTTGTGGAGTTGGAAGAACTAAAGAAGCAACTCAAAGACTTATTAGACAAAGGGTACATTAGAACGAATGTATAGTCTTAGGGAGTGTCGTGTTGTTTGTGAAGAAGAAAGATGGATCTATGTGGCTATGCATAGATTATAGGCAGCTAAGAAGTTAACGATTGAAAACAAATTTCCTTTATCTAGGATTGATAATTTATTAGATCAGTTACAAGAAGTGTTGGTGTTTTCGAAAATCAATTTGAGGTTGGGTTATCATCAATTAAAGGTTAAGGAGGAAGATATAATAATGACTACATTCAGGACTTGGTTTGGGCATTATGAGTTTTTAGTCATGTCTTTTAAACTAACTAATGCTCCAATTGCATTCATGGACCTGATGAACAGAGTTTGCAGACTGTATTTAGATGAACATGATAAGCATTTGATTTATTCAAAGAATGAAGAATGAACATGAGAAGCATTTAAGGTGAGCTTTGGATATGTTGAAGAAGCATAAGTTATATGCTAAATTTAGTAAGTGTGAATTCTTGTTACAAGAAGTGAAAATTCTAGGCCATGTGGTGAATAAAGAAGGAGAACCAGTGGTTATGGCTTGGGAAACACCAAAATGTATTACGAAAATTAGAAATTTCTTAGGGCTGGCTGGCTACTATAGAAGATTTGTCCAAGGATTTTCTCGGATAACTATGCCATTGACTAGGTTGAATAGGAAAGGTGTTAAGTGGGAATTGAATCTTAAATGTGAACAAAAGTTTTTAGGACTTAAAAACCAGGTTGACGACTACCCCAGTATTAATCATTCCAAATTCTTCAAAAAGTTTTACTATATACAGTGATGCTTTTAGAGGAGGTTTGTGATGTGTTCAGATGCAACAAGGCATAGTACTAGCGTATGCATCTACACAATTAAAACCTAATGAAGAAAATTATGCTACTTATAATTTGGAGTTGGTTGCATTAGTTTTTCCATTGAAAATTTGGAGACATTATCTTTTTAGGGAGAAATTCAAGGTGTATACTAATCACAAAGAGTTTGAATTATCTACTTTATGAGAATGAGCTAACCATGAAGCAAAAACAATGGATAGAATTTTTGAAAGACTACTAGTATGAATTGAAGTATCATCCGGGTAAGACAAATGTGGTAGTAGATACTTTAAGTAGAAAATCTTGTCATGTGGCTGCACTTATGATGAAATAATACAATTTATTAAAAGAGTTTAGAGATTTAGATTTCGAGGTATTAAAGCAGAAGTTTAGGGTAACTAGTTTGTATTTCATGAAGACTCAATCAGATTTGAAGTAAAGAATTAAAGAAGCTTGTCTGAAGATGTAGAGTTGCAAAAGGTGAAGCATAAAGTGTAAAAGGGAGAAACAAGGAAATTTAGTATAGGGGAAGACAGTTGATAAGTTCATTAAACAACTTAATTTACATCACTTTGTTCATTCATTTTAGCTATGTTCTAGAGTAGTGCTTTATGAATTGTCTAGTTTTATCTTAGTTCTTAGTTTAATTCGTATAGCATCAAAATATTAAGTTTTAGTTGTTATTGCCTAAGATTTAGCTTTTGAATAAAAGTTTCCATTCTTAATTGATTTTGTTTGTGTATTTGAAGGTACAATACTTCAAGTAGTCTTTTTTTAAGACATGTTGCAATGGTTCAGCTCGTTGGGACTTGGGCGCCTAAACGGTGAAAAAACGAGGCTGTAGCACTAGAATGACTCAACCAAACCTATGTCATAACCTTTATAACCTAATATTATAAAAATTGAGTTTTAGACATAATGTGCAAATTTTTGTTATAAAAATAATAAATATGTAGAATAGATTAAATAACAAGATTTGGCTATTTTGTTATATAAATAATAAATATGTAGACTACATCATTTTTGTCTAGTCCAGGCATGTCCATTCTTAGAGACAGAGTATCATTATCCTCCTTCACATCCTTCATCCTTTATGGTTGGCAAAGACCACTTAGCAATGAATTGTAAGTAACAAGATTTGGCTCTATATTTTCTGCCTTTATCCTCTCCCTTAAACTACAAGCCGCCTATAATTGTCATACCTTGCAATACCCATCTATCATCATATTATATGTAACCAAAAAGAGGCACCAGCTATCTCTTCCTTTGTTCTTGCTTTGTTGCTGAACGTTGGTCATAGCATCAGTTACAAGGGATGTGATCAACTATTATAAATTAGTTGATGGTGTTCTATTCAGGCTTGGCAGCAACAATGTTTTGCTATAACCTTCTTGTGGTTACATTGGTAAGGTAAATCCATGCTCTTGGTGACTGTTTAATGGGAGATTAGTAGGCTACCATGGTTGGCAACAAAAGGTTCTTTGGCAGCTACAATTAGAGTGGTAGCTATCTATATTTTTTTATATATAAATTTTAGTTCTTTTATGTTATATTGGTTGATGATGTAGGATTAGGGGTGAAATAAATTGTGGATAATATAGATTATTATTAATGAGTACAAGTAGAAGTTAAATGATTAATGGAATTGAACTAGATGATATTGATGTTAGGTTGTGTATAATGAAAGCTTTTAAATTAGTTTGATTTGTTAAATTAATGCTTAAGTTAAATGATTGAAATATAAGTCATATGAAATTGTGTTAATTCTATGGGAATATGTAAATATATACATACACATAAATGAACTAGAATAAATCATGCCCTTAATGTGTTTGATAAAATGCCTAAAAGAACTTGATAGTTATTTTGGTTGTGTATGGGAGGTTGAACAAAAGAGTAAGGTTAAGAATGTTCATGAATTTGGTAAGTAGACTAGTGAAGGGTGGTAATGTTGGCTTAGTGTTAAAATTCTATAGTTTAAACCTATAGTCTTCTAAATAAGTAATATTAATTCTAGGAATTTAGGTTAGTTTGATTGATAGGGTTGGAGTTAATCGTGGATAAAAGTCTAGCAATGAAAATTTGAAAGTGAAAATAAATGGTAATCGAGTGGTTAACTAAAGGGAAGCAGGGATAGATTTTATAAGTTAGGGAAATAGTGTATTTCGACTATCTTTTGGACTGAATTAGATTAGGAGTTCTAAAGAAAAAGTGTAGCTTATAGTCTTGGTATGATATCTGGAAGGTTTTGTAACTTGATTTAAAGTATATTTATTGTTAGAGCTGTTGGACTGCAGCTAGGTTTATGCAGGATTTTAGGTGAGTTTCAATCAGTCTAGAGGACTTGGAAAGGGGTTGTGGTTTAAATTAGCTTAGGACCTCTAAATAAAAGTTGTTTCTAACATACTAAAGGAAAAATCTAGAGCTTTTCAAGCTTTAATTCCATGTATTTGTGTTTTGAAAGTATTGGAAGTCATGGCTATGATTTTTGGGTTCTTCTTAAACTTGTTTGAGTGTAACTGGGTTTAGAAGGTCTTAAAGGATGAATTAGGGGTAGAGTCTAAATATTAATTGTTTCTAAAATCTTGATAAACTACTAAAAAGTTTCATAATTTAATTTTCAAGTATGAGAACTCTATAAGCATTGGAATCCGAGGTTGGCAACCAGAAATTGTGCAAGTGTCCTGTTTGTGTACGGGTAGGAATTTGAGTGGGTTCAAGGTTAATTCTAGAAGAAGTTTATTGAAAACAAAAGTAGTTAACATCCTTGAAGATAATGTTTGAACTTGGTTTTGTTAAATTTGGTTAAGTATATAAGTTGAAAACTAATGTATCTCCAAAGTGGTTATGAAAAGATCTAAGAGGGGTTAACTTTAAATAAATGCATGAAACTTAGTATCTGTAGATTTTTGTAATTAAAAGGTTATAAACTATAAAATTTTCAAACTAAGTAACACTGGAAAAAATTAAATTGCAACTCCAGAACTTGTGGTTGAGCCAACGACGAGCGTGAATGCAAGAAGGAGTGACGAGTAAAATTAGTAAATTGTGAGTGGATAAATGCTACATTTTGGTTGCTAGATTAATATGTATATTTGTTATGTATATTTGAATAGATACGTCTTATAGAAGCATAAGCATGTGTAGTGTGTAATTTAGTTATTAGAACTGTGTTTAATTTGTGACTTTGTTTTTTCTAATAAAGGCCAATAAAATGTTTTCTTTCCGAAATGATTTTTTTTACTTCCAAAAATAGAATCTAGGTATACCTAGGATATTTTGAGATATTATGATTTGATAAGTATTTTAAAATGTTTGAGTACTCAACCTCTGTGGGATGGGTATGTATGGAGAATATATATTTAGTGCGTGGGAGTAAAAACTACCTTGGGCGTATATATGGTGTGCGGAGCTGGGTTACTCTATTAGCCTTTTGTGTACTTTGAATGTTTGATTGACTTTGTTTATATAGTGTATTACATGACATTTGCTTATTTATTTATATGATTTTGATATTTAAGTACATGTGGGATTTTAATTGTTTTGGATCTCATATTATTCTAAAATTACCTGATTTATGTGTTTCATTCATGCTTTGAGTGATGCTAGTACCCTTTGGGTATGTTTTTTCACTCATTGAGTCTGTGGGTATCACCACTCACTTTGTGGATTTGTGTTTTTAGTAACAAGTTCTCTGTGAGCGTCCATGACTAATACTGAACTTGCCAAGTGTTTGGTGACAAGGTATATTAAAGATTACTTGCTTGACAAGCGTCAATAGGGCTCTGAGTCGTTGTACTTGGTCTTGTGTGGTAGTCTAACTGTTATTATTTATGATATTATTAGAGCGAAGCTCACATGTTGCCATTATGGTCTGGTTGTATGTAACCAGGATTATATGCTTGTATTTTTGGGTATGTTCTAGTGTGTAAGGTACCTTTGTTGAAATTTTTAGTAAATTGTTACACATTTCAGAAAATAAACATTTTGTAGTTAACTTGTGCTTTCTAAATTTTACTTTTATTCTTTGGTTTAGTTTGGAGTTATATATGTTTATTTGTCTTGAAGTCAGGGTTACGGAGGTTTGGCTATTTATTCCTCTAGCCAATGATGCCTTCATGTAGGGTGTGACAATCTGTTTGCCGTCGCAGCACCCATGGCCTCAGGTTGAATTAATTAAGGTAGCAAGGTAGGGCACCATAGCACTAGGAAGTTTGCACCATCGTGCCAGAACCCTGCAATCGCGAAGCAGGATGTTGATCACTCCTCCGATTTTAGTCTGATTTCAGTGTTGTGGCATCAGAAAGGTGTAGCTGTTGTGCTAGCTTGAGAAATCTACTTCTAATTGGACTCAAAATCATGATTTTGAAGCCTATAAGAAAGGAAAGGCTTGGGCATTCAACACACATAATTAAGTAAAAAAATTCCGGAGATATAAAGCTGATGAAAATGCAAGGAGTAAAAGGAGCAAGAATATTCAAAACTTGAAGACTGACAACCTTCATCTTATTCTTCCTTTCTTTTAGTTTCTTTATATGTTCTTGATATCTTATTTAAATATAGTCATGTTTATACTCAGTAGCATGAACTAATTCCTAGGATTATAATGGAACTCACATGTAGCTTGACTTAAACTTATCTATGGATTGCTTATGGTTTGGTATTTATATTGTTTATTTCATTCCATGCATAATGCATTTAATTGCTTGATCACTAATTAGAGTGACTTGGTAACTTAGAGGAACCTTTAGTGATATAGCATGTTTAAATTCATTCACCTAGTTGTTGAATTTGATTCGTATATAGGATAGACATATACCTATATACCTTATTTAGCCAATTTAGGTCTACTCTTAAATGAATCTTGCTTAATTTAGTTCTCATAAATATATAGTGAATTGGTTAAGTAAGATATAAATTATACAAAACTCGAAAGATATTTATAATTGACTTAGAACCCTAGGTTAGGAACATGATACCATAGCTAAGCATGATTGGATAAAGACAAGTCAAGTGAAGTGTGAGGGAAAGCGTGATCCTAGGTTCATCTCTATACATTCTTAAGTTTAATTTCTTGTTTAATTGTTTTAGTTAATTTAATCAATAATCTTAAAGTTTCAATCATCTGGATAAAGTTGGGATTAGTTAATTTTAAGTACTTAGTATTATTAGACTTAATTCCTCGTGGGAACGATATTTGATTTACTCTACATTACTTGTTAAAGCAATATGTGCAAGTTTTTGGCACCATTTCCGGGGAATTAGTTGAATAATTGTTCTAGTTTTAATTCATATTTTCTTTTTGTTTCAGGTACTTGTGAATGTTTATATGATGAACTTGAAGGTTGGAGGTTGTTCTTTTTGATCCCGAGATCGAAAAGACCATTTGAAGGCTTGCAAAGAAGAATCAATAAACCTCTTCGCAAAATTCCAACAATGGCTAACAAACAAGAACCCAAGACCTTGTGGGACTATGTTGTCCCTCTGGTGGAAGGCCTTCAATTGAGCATTCAAAAGCCGCTAAATCAAGCCAACAATTTCGAAATTAAGCCCTGTCAGATCCAAATGATCTAGCAAATAGCATAGTTTGTTGGCCTTCCAAACTAGGATCCTAATGTTCATCTTGTTACAGTCTTGGTTATGGAATATGTTCAAGTGCAATGGCATTTCTAAAGATGCCATTTGTTTAAGACTTTTTCCTTTCTCACTCCGAGAAAAGACAAATAGTTGGCTTTACTCACTGCCATCCAACTCCATTACTACATGGATGAATTTGGCCCAAAAGTTCTTGGCAAAGTTCTTTCCACTGGCTAAGACATCAAAGTTACGGAATGAGATAACATCATTCATGCAATTAGACCATGAATCTCTATATGAAGCTTGGGAAAAGTACAAGGACTTGATGCGACAATGCCTTCACCATGTTCTTTTAATGTGGCTTCAAGTCCAAGCATTTTATAATGGGTTAGTAAGCCAAACAAGAACTACCATTGATGTTGTAGTTAGTGGTGCATTAATGAGAAAATCCATTGACAAAGCATGAGTTGTAGGAAGAGATGGCTTCTAATAATTGTCAATAGCCATCTAAGAGGCTGGCAACCTAAAAAGTACTGGGTTATATGAGCTAAATGCTATCACTGCCTTAACGACACAAGTGGCAGGTTTAGCTAAGAGATTTAACAACCTTGGGGTTCTAGGAATTAAAAATCAAGTCATAGCTTGTGAAATATGTGGAGATGATCATTCTAGTGACCAATGCCCTAATAATGAAGTAGTGAAATATGTGGGCAACTACAATAGGTAAAACAACCCTTTTTCCAACACATTCTAAGGGTGGATAAATAATCCTAATTTCAATTGGAACAATCAAGGGCCTTCTAATATTGTGAAGCCTAATTATCCTCCTGGCTTCCAATCACAACCAGTGGTTGTACCTGAAAAGAAACCATACTTGGAGGATGATAACTCTATAAAATAGAGTTATTTCACTATGCTTTTAATTTATATTTTATGCTAAATCCTAGGATTTTGAGATAGAATGTTAGTCAAATAGTTATTTTAGGTTATTCAGGAGCTTTTTAGAGTTTTTACTATGATTAGGAGTATCTTTACTTTGTTTAGATCTTTTTGCAGTGTTTGCAGTGTTTGCAGTGTCCTAGCTGAGCACTAAGAAGGAGAGGAATTCAAGGTGGTGCCACAACCCAAGGAAGAAAGATGAAGCTACAATGCCACTAAAATTGAGGAAATTGCAAATCAGCCAGAGAGCATGGAGTTGCGGTGCTTATAATATGAGGCCATGGCATCCCTATCCAACCTATCCAGAAACCAAATAGAGAAAGATGCACCTCAGCACCAATAATATGAAGTCACGACATCAAAATTGAAGGACGACTTCATAAACAACCCAAGGGAATGGCGCGTCAGCGCCAATCAATGTGAAGCTGTGGTGTGATATATTATAGTTCGAGTAGGATTGTACAAAACTTGCAGCATCGCAATGCCATAGAAAGCCACGCCATGGTTTTAGAAGAATCGTAGTCCAATTGAACTAGGAGCAAAAGGTCTAAAAAATAAGATGAAGGCTAAAGTTTGAAGATATACTAGAGCTCGTGATAAAGAGTACCTAAGGAACAAAAGGAGACTCAAAGCTGTGACAACTTCTAGTTTCTACTCCCTTCTTGTTATTTTCTATTACTTGTAATGGTTAAGTCTTTATTATTTGTGTTTTCAGTAGTTAGTATGGAGTAGTCATATTCTAGGGTTACAATTGAACTTAAATGTAGCCAATGTGGCTTTAGTTTTAATTTAATGCATGTTTAGTTTCAATATTTATATTTCCTTGTTCTTAATGCTTCTAAATGATTGATCATTAGTTAGATTGATTAGGAATTTTGGGATTGACTTGGAAGAGTCAATTTTGGCATTGGCCTTAGGCAATATAACTTATGTTTGAATTGTTCATATGATTTGAATGATCTGATTTTTTTAAGAGATAGGACTTGAACCATAAGTAACTAGTAAGATTGGCTCTTAATGAGTTTGTCTTAGAATCATTCTTATATGAATATAGGGAATTAGACTAAGAGATATATATAATTGCTAAACATATTATATTTATTAGTTTAGAAATCTAGGTTAATATTGTATGAATTGAATTAAGTTAAAGTTAATTAGGTATAGTGTGAGGGATTTCGTGAACCTAGGCTTAGTTTTAATATATTTATAATTTTCCTAAGAACCTCTAGATTTACATTGTCTTGATTAGAGTTAGGTTACATAATATTGGTATTTAGCAATAGAAAATAAATTATTCCTTATAAGATTGATCTATAATATCATTGTATTACTTGAGGACGATACATGCACTTGCGTTTGTAAAATCTGTATCAATTTTTTGGCAGTGTTGCAGAGGAATATTTTTACTTTATTTTTTAATATCATTATAAGCTTACTTAATTCTAACTCAAGTTCTTACTTTTGATTTCTGGTACTATTGACATTGCATGCAACACACTAGAGACTTGGAACTATTACCATATGATCCCAAGATCGAATGACCACTTAAAAAGTTAAGAAAGAACTAAGTCCCAAAACACTCTGGTGTAATGGTTGATGATCAACAAGCACAAGAAAACAAGGCTTTGAGGGATTATGTTGTCCTTCTTGTGCAAGGCCTCCGCTCTTGCATACAAAGACCAACTATTGTTGCTAATAACTTTTAGATCAAACTAGGCACAATCTAGATGATCCAACAATTTGCACAGTTTGGAGGATTACCTAGTGATAATCCCTATGCTCATCTAGTCACATTCCTAAAATTGTGTGACACATTCAAGTACAATGGCATATTTAATGATGCAGTCCTCCTCAAGCTTTTTCCTTTCTCACTTTGAGGTAAGGCAAAAAGTTGGATGTATTCATTACCTCAACACTCCATCACCACTTGGTCAGATATGGCACAAAATTTTTTGGCTAAATTCTTTCCTTTTGCCAAAACTACAAAGCTAAGGAATGAAATCACATCATTCCTTCAACAAGATCAAGAATCTTTTTATGAGGCATGGGAGAGATATAAAAACTTGGTGAGAAAGTTCCCACATCATGACATTCCCATGTGGCTGCAAGTGCATACTTTTTATAATAGTTTGGGAAACCAAACTAGAACAACCATTAATATTGCTGCTAGAGGTGCTTTAATGAGAAAGTCTACGGATGATGCTTATGATCTTTTGGAGAAGATGGCCTCAAATTCTTATCAATGGCAATCTAAAAGATTAAAATCTCGTGGAGTTGCTGGGGTTCATGTACTTGATGCCATTACTACCTTAACGGCACAAATGGCTGGGTTGACAAAAAGATTTGACAATTTTGGGGTGCAACAACATTCCAAAGCTGTTGTTATAACGTGTGAAGCTTATGGAAAAGGTCATACCGTGGACCATTACCCAAATACTGAAGCAATTCAATACGTCCAGAATAAAACAACCCTTATTCCAACATATATAATCCGGGGTAGAGAAACCACCCAAACTTGAATTTGAATAATCAAAGTGCACAAGCTGCAAGGCCTAATCCACCATCTGGATTTCAAATTCCATAAAAGCAAGCACACTAAAAAAGAAACCCTCTTTAGAAGTCATGTTTTTGTAAAACGTGTCTCATGCTGGCTCGGTTATTCAAAGCTAAGCTACATCCTTGAGAACATTGGAGGCACAAATTGAGCAGCTGGCCAATGCTTTAATGAATAGGCCTCAAAGTGCTCTCCTTAGTCACACCGAGTCTAACCTAAGAAAGGAGGACCCAAAATTGGAAAATTGTAAGGCCATTACATTAAGAAGTGGTAAGAATTTAGAGAAGCCTATAAAGCAACCTGAGAGTCCAACTAAATATATTGAGGTAGAAGTACAATCTAAGAAGAAGGAAAAGGAAGAGCAAGTTGAACCAATAAAGTATAATATACCCTTTCCCTTTCCTCAGTGCTTACAAAAACCTAAACTTGACAAATTCCAAAAATTCGTGGATGTATTCAAAAAGCTTCATGTAAACATACTGTTTGTCGAAGCACTTGAGCAAATGCCTAAGTATGTTAAGTTTATGAATGATATCTTATCCAAGAAAAGAATGATTCAGGATCATGAATTGGCTATCTTAACTGAAGAATGTAGTGCCATCCTCCAAAAGAAAACTAACATCAAAGTTGAAAGACCTTGGTAGTTTTAACATTCCTATCACAGTAGGCACTACATTCTGTGGAAGAGCACTATGTGACTTGGGAGCGAGCTTCAACCTGATGTCATTCTCAATATTTCAAAAGCTTGGACTGAAGAAAAGTAAAATTCAGCCAACCAATGTGGTTCTCCAACTGGCTAACCGTCTCATACGTATCCCTGAGGCATAATAGAAGATGTCCTAGTCAAGATGGATGATCTTATCTTTTTAGCTGACTTCCTTATTTTAGATATGGAGGAAGATAAGAAAATTCCCTTGATTTTGGGGAGACCATTCCTAGCCACCGGTAAACCTCTCATAGACATTCAAAAAGGAGAACTAACTATGAGAGCCCAAGACCAAGAAGTAAATTTCAACGTATTTAAGGCTATAGATCTCCCTTCTCAAACAGAAAATTGTTATGCACTTGAGGTGGGACAAGAATCTATTACCAAGAAAACCAATGATACAAGTGGCATTCAGGATTCCTTATCATCACTTCTAAACCACCATTTGATTACAAACCCTAAAGCGTCAAAACCTAAAGGCTTAAATAAAAAGATGATTTTCAAGTAGTAAGAGCATATACTAAGGGGAATCAAATTTGTAGAGCCACTATTGCTTAAGAAGACTATACTAAGGACCATATCATAACCAGTGCGTATATTTAGCAAAGGTTCAAGAGTACTAAGACAAGGTTTATAACATGTGGAAGGGAAGACAACTCAAGATCAACATCTACCTTTATTTTCCACTTGAGCAAAACTAAGTCAAGCTGAGGACGTTAAACCAAGTGCTTTTTGGGAAGCAACCCAAGTTTCTAAATCCTTTTCTTTGTTTTTCTTTTTGTTTTATTAATTTTTACTATATACTTAGCCTTATCTCTTCTCTATAAGGTTAATAAGAGAACAATCACAGTAAGAAGCATACATGCTGCAGTGCCCTAATAATTCAAGCTACGACACAATAAATCTAAGGATCACCAAAAACAACTCGAAAGCTTCACACCCGAGTTTAAGACTTTTATGCTACGACTCAATAATTCCCAAATCCAGGTAAGTACTTAGAGAGCTTTTTGCCATGGCTTCACTACACTCGTGCCATAATATCTTAATTTCAATGGAAAATACCATTCAAATAGAGAGCAATATGCCTTAGCAATACTTCTTTTGAGCTGCAACATCAACTTTCATGAAATTATGGGTTTGAACTTGAGAGCATCGAGCCACAGTGCCACGTTATTCATAACGCGGCATAATATCTTATGTTTTAAAATTTTTGAATTTTAGGGCATTGCACCACGGCGCCCATTGATTCATGCCGTGGCGCAATGTCAAGATTTCAGTTTTTAAATATGATTTTCAGACCTCATAACTTTCCTAATCTTTCTAAACTCTTTCTCTTAAGTTTTTAAGTTTTGAGAACCTTGTTTAGAGTAAGTTAATTAAATTTCTTTGATTTGTCTTGTAGGTTTAACATAAACATCAAAATACAGTTAAAAAAAGGTTAAAACAAGAGCATTGGGCATCACAACACCCTTTTTTAGGTGCCACGGGGCTGCACAAGATAGAGTTAAATGGTGCCACATCACAAGCTTTCCAGTACCACGGCTCCAGGTTTCTGAAGCCATGGAGCTAGCTTTACAGCGCCGTCGGCAGGGTTTTTTTTTATACAGCCCAAAATTCCATTTTTTTTCAAGCCATCCACACTTCTAAACTCTCTGTACCTTCCTAAAATCATCTTCCCTATTCAAAAATCAAATACCCATTTACTTTATCCAGCCCTTGAGTGCTTATCTTCTTCAAAGCTCTAAGTATGGTATCCATGGCTACTCCTTTTTTCAAGCTCTAGGTGGCTCTACCTTCGTAAAGTAAGTTATCTTCTCTTAAAGGTTTTTCCATATTTTCGAGTAAGGAGAACCAAAATTCTTGATCTTGTGTTGATTTGAGCTATTGCTTAGAGTTATTATTTAACATTGAATTAAACCTTTGGTGGTTGATTTGTTAGGCACATTTTGCCATACTCGAAATTAGGTTGATTAGGTTTAAATTTAGGGTTTGTGATCTTGTGCAAGTTGGGGGTTCTTGATCTTGTGAATTTTGGAGGCTTGAAATGTTTGAAATTGATTGACTTTGCTATTGATATTGCTATTCAAGTTTGTGGATTATGGTATTGATATATTGTTGGGCTTGTTGGATATATATATATATATTCTATCTTATCTTATTGAGTTGAAAGTATAGTTATGGCTCCAAAGAGATCAAGGGGTGGATCTAGTACTACTTATGATCAATCAAAGTTTATTTTTGAAGAAGATCAAGGTTGCCATGCCCACACTTTTGCAAATCATAACATCATAGTTAAGAGAGGCTTTGAATTGATCCCACATTTTTGTAAAAAGGATTTATAATATTATTCAAACCAGTCGTTGGAAGCAATTTTGTGCTCCACCTCGATCTGTGATAGTTCATTTGGTGAGGGAATTCTATGCTAATGCTCCTAAACATAAGCATGGCAAGGTATTTGTTCATAGGCAACAAATTACTTTTGACAGCCACACAATCAATAAAGTCTTTAGTACATTGGATATTGAAGATGATGAGTTTACCCCACTTGTGGAAGGTGAAGCAAATTTGGATGAGGTCATAGCATTTTTATAGAAAGGTAGGACCACTTGGAAGCTATCTGAAGGCGAGCCTATTATCTTCCAAGCCAATGCAATAAGCAGATATGAAAAAGAATGACAACTATTTCTCTCTAATAATATACTGCCTTGTACACATCTTAGCAATTTCACTAAAGACAAGGCTATTCTATTGCATATCATCCTTACTCGCAAGAGCATAGACATTAGCAGCCTCATATTTACCAATATCATCAAATGTGCTGGCATCAACACTAAGGAAGGCCTTTGGTTTCTGTGTTTAATCACTATGTTATGTGTTTGTGCTCAGAGGTGGCTCTTCTTCCGCACCACAACCATCTCAGCCTTCCAAAGCCTGGCTATCTTGACCAATGACTTTGACTCAATAATGGAACAAGTAGAGAGACTCTAAGAGCACCAACAAAGTTTCCTAACACTATGGCACAAATGCAGTGTGTGTGTACTAAACATATAGGCATTGACATGACTACCTACTTGACATTCCCGGACCAACCCTTCTTTGATAGCATGTAGGAAGACAAAGAAGAAGAAGATTGGGCGCCTTCCACCTTACTTTGCATGTTAGAGGAATTTCTTTTTCTTACTTTATTTTGTCTTTTATTTTCATCCATTAAGGACAATGTCATGTTTAAGTTAGGGGGTGTTTTATGGATGGTGTGATTTATGCTTATGAGGGGATTATGTTGTCACGTACTTGGATTGTTTAGTTGTTTTAGTTTGTTTAGCTTGGTTGAGATGTTATTATACCTTTATGATGAAATTCCCCCATTCTATGATAAGAAATTGGTTATTATACAATCTTGACATTTTTGTTTAACTTCTTAAGTTAGTAAGCACTGTAGAATATGATTTCTTACATTCATTATACACTTGACCTTTTTCTTGGGATTGTGTTGTTTACTTAGAGACAGTTTATATTTAGCAAGTCCATGTTTGTTTTAGAATACTAGAATTTGCTTGATTCCCTCTTGAGGTAAAATCTTAGACAAAGATAAGGTAAGGATAGAATTTAGGCCACCTTTGGACTGTTTGAGCCTTTCTAGCTAACCTTGTTTATTTTTTATCCTTAGTATACCCCATTGAGTCTATTAAGCATTTTCTTGGTCACCCACATTATTTCTCACACCGTTTATTTTTAATTCTATTTTGAACCTTTACTCCTAAGCATTTGATCATTCTAGATAAACATTAAGATATGCTAAGTAAAGGAGAAAATGTGAATTTGTTAAAAAAAAAAAAAGGAAACAAGAGTATCAATGATTGTGCCTTATAATCACCCTACTATTCACATCAAAAATACAAAAGATAGGGGTGTGACAAATGGGTAAAAATACATGCGAAAGAAGGAAAAGAAATTTTTTTTTTTTTTTGAAGTGGAGAAAAATAAAAGAACAAGTCAAAATGGAAGTACTTAGGATGTGTAAAAGCTCTCCAAAGGTCTAGAGTTATTTAGGTGCTTTGGTTAACTTATGGCTTTTAAATTTTCTTTATCATACCATTACCCGAGCCTATGTTACAAGCTTTAAAAGACCTATTGCTTTTTGGCTTAGTGTTAGTGTATATTAGTGGAAAGAGGAATGAAAGTAAACTTATAAGATTTGATTGATAAGCGGGATTTTAAATAGCCATAAACTTATTCGTGTTGCATGCAACTCTAGGTAAAGAGATCATATTCACACACACACTAGAAGTTCATTTGAAAATGATGTCTGCTCTTAAGTTGAACATGAATTTGAATGATACCTTTAGGTTGACTTTGGGTTAGGATTCTATGAAACTTCTAAGGATATTATGGGGATATCGTTGTTTTAGTATAATGCATCTTCAACCATGTTGTTTATTTTACTCTTTTGCTTAAAGACTAGGAAAACCTTAAGTTTGGAGGTGTGATATGCTCACGAAACAACTTATTTTACAGCACTTTGTTAGTTCACTTTATCTATGTTCTTGAGCTCTGCTTTACAAATTGTCTAGTTTTAGCTTAGCTCTTAGTTTAATTCATATTGCATTAAGATGTGAAGTTTTAGTTGTTGTTGCTTCGGATTTAGCTTTTAAATAAGAGTTTGACTCATAATTGACTTTTTTTATGTGTTTAAAGATACAATGCTTCAAGGAATCCTTTTTGAAGACTAATTACAAAGGAAATAAGATTTCATCTCGTCGGGCGCCTAGTTCATAGAAAAATGAGGCTACAGCACTAGAATGACTTAAGCTTGTCTAGGGCCACTATGTTGGAATTCTGGTGCCATGGTGCCTATAGCCTCAGGTTGAATTAATTGAGGCATCAAGGTAGGGTGTCATGGCACCAAGAAGTTGGCCCTATGGCGTTTGGGCTAGCGCCAAGTGCCAAAACCTTGCAGCCGTAGCTCCCAACATCAATCCATCCTTTGATTTTTGTTTGATTTCAGTGTTGTGGCACTAGAAAAGTGTGGCTAGTATACAGGCCCAAGAAATTCACTTCTAATTAGACTTAAACTCATGATTTTAAAGAATATAAGAGAGGAAAGGATTGGGATTCAACACACACAATAGAGAAAAGAAATTTTGGAGATATAGAGCTGATCTAGAGTGCAAAGATCATGGATATTCAAAGCTTGAAGACTATAACTTTCATAGTTTTCTCTTATTCTTCCTTTCTTTTAGTTTCTTTGTATGTTCTTAATGTTTTGTTCAAATATAGTCATGTTTACACTAAGCAGTATAAACTAATTCCTTTTCTAGGATTACAATGGAACTCACATGTAGCTTGACTTAAACTTGTCTATGGATTGCTTAGGATTTGGTATTTATGTTATTTATTTCATTCTATACTTAATGCCTTTAATTTCTTGATCACCAATTATATTGACTTAGTAACTTAAAGGAACCTTGACAAATAAAATCTAGGTTTAGCCTTGAGTTATATAGCACTTGTTTGAATTCAGTCACCTAGTTGTTTGAATTTGATTCGTATATAAGATAGACATATACTTATAAAAACCTTGTGTAGCCTATTTAGGTCTAGTCTTAATGAATCTCGCTTAGTATGAGATATAGAGTAAATTGGTTAAGTAAGGTATAAATTATAGGTAACTCGAAAGATACTTATAACTGACTTAGAACCCTAGGTTAATAACATGGTACCATAGCTAAGCATGATAGGATAAAGGCAAGTCAAGTGAAGTGTGAGGGAAATTGTGATCCTACGTTCATCTCCATACATTCTTAAGTTAATTATTTTAGTTAATTTAATCAATAATCTTAAAGTTTACAATTGTCAGTATGAAGTTAGGATGAGTTAATTTTAGTACTTATCATTGTTAGACTTGATTCCTTAGGGGAACGATACTTGATTTACTTTATATTACTTGTTAAAATGATACATTATCAAAATCAACAACAACAATGTATTTGATGGTCAACTGTGTGTACCTGCGGATGTTGGTATTTGACAACTAATTTTGGACAAGGCACATAAGAGTAGATATATGATTCATTCTGGAGCTACCAAGATGTATAAAAGTTTAAGAAAGTTGTTTTGGTGGAACGAAATGAAGCATGATATAACAGAGAATGTTTGAGATGCTTGACTTGTCAGAGAGTGAAGGTCGAGCATCAAAAACTTAGGGGTTATTACGTTTGTTAGATTTTCCATAATGGAAATGGGAAAGTGTGTTGATGGATTTTGTTGTCGAATTGCCAAGAACATCAAGCAGCTTGAATCGATGATATTTTAAAAATCTTAATTAATCTTGAGAAGTGGACTAATCAAGGATTTCTGATGTACCACTAAAAAAATTATCTCTATTTTACTTTGTTTATTGCTTTGAACTTTATGTTGCATTCAAATTTAACTAAATCATTTACAAAGAAAAAGCTTTTATAACATAGCATTTTAAGAGATCAAACTATTCACCCCCTCTAATATTCCTAACTAGGCCAACACGATCCTTTGAACATGAAAAAACTTTGACGATCAAGTCAATATATTATATAGAATAAGCTGTAAAGCTATTAAAAGATAATGAGTTACAGATAACAACTTGATTTACTTTTGGGGATTTTATCTCTAGAATATAGTTGCTAACTAAGTTGTGCCATGTGTTACTATATGTAAGAGTCATCTATGGATTCCATTACAATAATTATAATCTAATTGTGAGATAGTAAGAAATATTGATGATGTCATTTATAGTTTGGATTGGACTATTATTCCTTAACAATGACACTTGTTATATCGTGATTGGATTTGTATAATGCGGTACAATCATATTCTTTTATAAGATGATCATTCCTAAAAATTAGTTGTGAAACTTCTTTTCTTTTTGAAAATATGATAACTAAAAGGTGGTATTTCATAAATTAGGTTTGTGATGTTTCATTGTTCTCAATATATTCAAGTATGCATACCCTTTATAAAGTGATAGCTGAAATGTATTAGAATGAAGTTAGGTTGAAAATAAAGAAAAAGTTCAACATAAAAGGTAATGGTTCCCCCAAATTGATTTTCATTAGAATAAAGTTAGATAGAAAGCAAGAAAAAGTTTAACATAAAAGGTAGTGGTTTCCCCAAATTAATTAATTCAACAATAATGTTACATGCACACAATCTTTTTATACATAAATAAATTCATGAGTTAGTGATAAATTCATTCAAAATGAAAGATAAAATTATTTCTAAAGTTATCACACTTATCAATTACTTATCAATTACTTATAAGAAATCTATCACTAATTTTAATGCACTTATCTATGTGCAAGAAAATGATATCTAGATACAGTGGAGAAACTAGGTGGGGATCTGTAAAGGCTGTGGCCCCTACATGATTTTTGAGAAATCTATTTTTAGCCTTTAAAAGTTTATACTTTTATTATTTTGTCCACTACAAAATTTTTGACAAATTATATTTTGACTCTTAAAGGTTTTAATTTAATCATTTTGATCCCTCCAAAATTTAATATCTTTTATTAGTGTGTTCTAATTTTGGGAAATTTTATTTTTGACTTTAAAAGTTTACATTTATATTATTTTTATCCCAAAAAGTTTTTGCAAAATTTTTATTTTGACTTTAAATAAAAAATTATACTTTAATCAGTTTGACCTCTACAAAATTTAATGTAAAATATAAATTTTCTTGTGATTTTTATATGTTAAAATTGATTGAAAAACTAAATAAAATAAAAACAGTATATGGTAAAATCATTTTGAACTATAGTAAATATAATACTTATTTGACACCTAATTATTTAATATGTTCAGATGTAGTATTATATTTTTTATTTTATTTTGTATTATTTTATGTAATACTTATTATTTAAGAAGTTAGAATGTGGTATCAAATTCTTTATTTTTTTATTTTTTTTTTATTTTTTTTACGATCTTATTCAAGTTTATATATATATATATACTAAATTGCATGCATCTAATCTTAATATCTAAGTTAAACTCAAGTAACTATTCATTTATTAAGCTTGATATTATACTTTTAGTAAAAATACTTGATTCATTTTATATTTTGATAAACAAATACTATTAATATATTTTATTTTTTTTAAAATAGTGATTCATATATAAAAATATTTAAATATTACATGAAAAAAGTATTTTGTGTTATAGTTAATTTATGATTGTTAACGTGATATTGAATAATTTTTGTATTACATAACCACTTACCTACCCAAATTTCTTAAAAGATATAGTAATTTACGATTTAACCCTTAAAATAAAATATCCAGATTTATACTATCCACTTAGGCTATGTTTTGCTAAGATTCAAAAATAGAAATTGTAATTTCTCGGGAAACAAACTAAAAATACGAAGAAGCTAGAGAGAAATTCATGTTTAAAGCTATTAATTCTCATTCATCTATCCCCAACTCTGAATCCAAGCTTATATTTACAACCAACAATTGTCAGCTCCAATACATTCTAATAGCCTCTCCCTAATTCAAGCTAACAGACTTAACTACCCCAATAGTTAGCTAACGGCTAGTTGGAAACAAAAAAGAAAGCAAACAGTGTCGTTGTGTGTGAAGTGTAAAATAAGAAAAGAAAAGAAAGATAACTTTCTCATCCTCAAACGATGTCGTTTCTAGGGTGATAGTTCTGGGTATACAACAAATACCCCCCTTAAACAAACACTTGTCCTTATGGGTGAAATACTGGAAACCTTTACTACAAACTGATCCAATCTTTCCAAGTAGAGCCCTCTAGAAAAGTAGTAGACCATTTGACAAGCACCTGAGTAACAGGTCGATGACCATGCCAAATGGTCCTTCTATCCAAAATTGCTATAGGCTCTAACCTGAGTAAACCACCCTCATCACAACCAGGCAAGGAGAAATAAACTTAACATTCCCCAATTGTAGTCTTCAATTAAGAAACATGGAAGAATGGTGAATCTTGGCATGTAAGGGCAACTGTAACTAATAAGCCATAGCACCCACCCTTCTGACAATCAATAAGCCCTAAAAAACCCATAACTCAGCTTCACATTTACCCTGGTAACAACAATAGATTGCCTATAAGGTTGAAACTTGAGATAGACATGGTCTCCTACCTAAAAATCCTAGTTAGTACAATGACTATCAATAAAGGCCTTCATCCTTGTTTGAGCCTTGGATAAATGAAACTTCAACAACCTCAATTTGTCCTCTCTAGCTGCCCAACTCCTATCTATTACTTTCACCACATAATCCCCAACCAAATAAGCAACATGGATTGGTGGAGTTTAGCCATACACTTCTTGGTAAGGAGTGGTTTTAATGACATAATGATATGTGGTGTTATACCAGTACTCAGCTAAAGGTAACCACTTAACCTAATCCTTTAGTCTCTCCCCAGTCATATACCTTAGATAAGTTTCAAGGCAATTGTTCAAAACTTCACTTTGACCATCAATTCGAGGATGCTATATTGTAGAGAACCTTAACTGAATACCTTGTCACTTTATGAGTTCTTCTCATAAATTACGCAAGAAAATCTTATTTCTATCAGAGACAATAGAGCTAGGTGTAGCCATGTAATTTGAAAATTGAATCCCTGAAGACCTTTGCCATTATTACTACAATAAATGTATATGTCAAAGCCAGGAAAGGAGCATACTTGCTCAACCTATCAACAACCACTAAAATGACCTCTTTACCTTCTGACTTAGGAAGGCCTTCAATAAAAACCATGGCTACGTCAGTCCAAATTTTGCCTACAATAGACAAAGGTTGAAGTAGCCTATACACAGCAAAAATATTATACCTTGCTTGCTAACAAATACCACAAGACCTAACAAAGCTTTGACATCAGCTTTTAAGCCCTTCCAAAAGAGTGCAGCAGTCATTCTTTTCAGAGTTTGGTCAACCCCAGAATGACCCTCAGTTAGACAGCTATGAAAAATACTACAGAATCTGCAATTGTAAATCTTGATCAACCACCAACTTATTTTTCCTCTTCAATAGACCTCACTCCTAAGTATAGTGTTTGTGCTTGATTGGATGTTATTGTACTTCCTGAATAATCTTCCTGCAACCTAACATCCTGATTCGAAGAAATTTGATTTTGGACACTAACTCAGACTGAGAGAGTTAATGTAGTTACAACATGTTCAACTCAGGTTCATCCTTTCTTGATAAAGCATCTGCCACCTTGTTAGTACTGCCCCTTTTGTAACAACTCTCATAGTCAAAACCCATCATTTTAGTCAGAAATCTTGTTGAGCAAAAGTGGTCAACCTTTGGTCTAGCTGATACCTTAAAACTCCGATGATCTATCCTAATTTGAAAGTGTTTACCAAGTAAATAACAACTCCACTTCCTTCTGCATAGATTATTCTTAACATTTCTTTTTCATTGGTTAACAGAGCTAAATGTGTTCCAGACAAAACTTTACCGAGCAAAGCAATAGGTCTACCTTGCTGCATAAGCATAGCCTCCATTCCAACCCCACAGGCATCTATATCTATAACAAACATCAAAGAAAAATCTAGCAAAGCTAGAACAGGTGCTTGAGTCATGGCCTGTTTTAACTTGTCAAAAGCAATATCAACTTCTCATGACTAACTAAAAACATCCTTCTTAAGCAGCTTTATCAATGGTATACTTATCAGTTCATATCCTTGAATAAACTTTTTTGTAATACCCTGTTAGGCCCAAAAATCCTCTTAAAGCCTTAACAGTTTTAGGTGTAGGTCAATCCTAACATGCTTTCAATTTTCTTTCTGTCAACACCACCCCTTCACCTGAAATTACATGGCCTAAATATTCCACCTTTTCTATAGCAAAGGAACATTTTCTCCATTTCACAAACAAGGTATGCCTTCTCAACTCCTCAAAGGCAATAGTGAGATGCTGAATATGCACCTCCAAACTACTGATGTATATTAAAATGTCATCAATAAAAACCAATACAAACTTCCTCACATAGGGTCTAAACACCTCTGGAAGGTAGAAGGGGCATTGGTCTACCCAAAAGGCATAACCAAATACTCATAATGCCCTAAATGAGTCCTAAATACTATTTTAAAAATGTCCTTTTCAGCCATCTTGATCTGATGATATCCTGCTCTCAAATCTAGCTTAGTAAACATCACTGCCCCTATGCAATTCATCTAACAATTCTTCAATGACATGTATAGGAAACTTGTTTTTAATAGTCAATTCATTTAATTGCCTAATATCAATACACATCCTCCATGTACCATCATTTTTCTTTACCATCACTATAAGTGAAGAGAAAGGGTTATTTGTAACACCCCTGTATAGTAATAAGATAAAAATATACATCCAATGCCTTGATTATCAAATAATATACATGAACATCACAACTCTTTCCAATGTCTCTTCATTAGTAAATATGTTATGGACTGAACAATATAATTCACTAATACAAAACAACATAAACTAAATATCAATAAAAGGAGAACCCACTTGAATAAAGGACTCGCCAAATTTTCAATACCTAATGGCCATAACTATCCTCGTGATCAACTAATAACAACACCTGGATATGCAATATCAACATATCTATATATATACATCAAAGTTAAATTTGTTGTATTACAACATCATTAAATAACAAGTCAGGAGTAAAAGATCAGGAACACATTAGCTAAATGATCATACAACCCACTCCACTATGTAGCCCGGCATTCCAATATAACAAAATAATACCCTAACAGCTCCTTTAGGTTTATCATAAGACCTGACAAAAGATATGTAATCATTGTCTCATACAAGGCTCATGCTAAAAAAATACTCATAGAAGCTCAGTCTACCATGTCAACCTCTGGACCGATTATCTTGTTGTGCAATGAGTAGTCATACCATAATGGATCCTTCTCGATGATACCCTGATCATCCTTAACTATATCTGACAACCAAACAGGCTCCACCTTCAACTTTATCATTAGCATATCCAAAGCCTGTACCTTCTCTATAACCTCCTCCACCATTTGCTCCCCCCACCTGGCACCTTCTCAACAATCTCCTCAATAACTACACCACCACCCTACTTGGTCCCTACTGACATGGTACTTCAACCACATCACCTATTAAAAAATCCTTAATTATGCGATCAGTATAAACATACTCTCCCATGAGGAAATCATGTTGTTTATGAACTGCGAGTCCAAACTGCTGCATGTGAGACCACCATATAACACTACCACTTAAGTATTGCAACATCTTTATCTATAAATCAGTCTGAGACATCAGTTTAAAATAATGAGACAGAAATCTCAACAAATATATACACATAAATTTTAAAAATTGAAATATATGCTCTGTTTTATAAAATCAGATAGATGCAGTGCATGCATGTAACTCAATTATGAATGCTATGGACTATCCATGGGTTGGACTAGCCTATCAGGAAATATCCCCAGCTGGATTAGGGCTACTGAGTACTCTAGGGGTTCAATCCACTACAAGTCTAGGTACCCTCAGACAAGAGGTCAGATCACAACCAAATCTTCCATGCATGGGTGCTTCAGCAACACAAGCCTAATCACACACTGGCTATTCAGCTGTCCAACCGCCTACATCGGTTCACACCAACCAGTCCAATACCACATTCCATAATTATCGCCAATCACACACCATGCAATTTTATCAGAAATACAAAGTATGGAACTTTCATCGTGATTTTCTCAAAATTACACTCATGAGCAATTAATGGATACAATAGAGTTTTAAGAGTAAAAATTGATCGTTATAAACTCACACACTGAAAATCACATTTACAGGATATATGCGCATATATATATATATATATATATATATATATATATATACACATACTTGTTACCGTATTACTCAATTTATAATTTGCAATTCCTTCTTCGAGTTTTAGTTCTTAATCTGAGTTCAAATGTTCAAGTGGTACTCCAATAGTTTAGGGTTCCTTAACCTTGCTTGGGTTACAAGTCATCAACTTTAGTATTTACTTCAATTTATTTAATAATTTTCTAATTCTAATTGTCCCATTTTATCTTATTTAATTAGTTCTTTATATACAAATATATCTTATTTATTTCTCTTAACTTGTCCAACACAAATATATATATATATATATATATATATATATATATATATATATATTTCTTCTCCTTTTAGAATTCATATTATCGGCCACTTAAAAGAAATACCTAAAATTTCAATAAAAGTCTAATTTCATTTATATATACAAATATACTCAATTAATCATATAATACAACAATTTAAATCACTATTTCACTAAAAAATATTAATTTCACCCAATTTACCCTTTTTGACCTAAATTACTTCAAATAAAATTACAAATGTTACATAATAATTATATCTTTAAAATACTAATTTTATTCTCAAAACTTCAACAATCCAATTAAAACTAATCTTCCTCATTCTCTCGGCCTAGAGGAGATTTACAATTAAAAGTCTAATTTCCACATAATAATCACAATTAAATCTCAAAGAATAATTTTCAAGAAGAAATTTCAAAATCCTCATTAACCCTCTCGGCCTCAAATGGAAAATCAAACAAGTAATTTTTTTAATTAACACTACAACGTCATTTCCTAGCATAATTCATCAGGATAACATTTTTTTCCCCCAATTAATCCCTCTCGGCCTTAAATCAAAATTCTTCAAGAATATAAATACAAATTAAACTTAGTTCCTAATATCAACCAATTCAAGATTCATGTAAGATTCAACAATTTTTCGAGTAATTCCACCATCAACTTAAATCCAAATCTCGGCCAAATAATCATGTATACAAAATTCATCATCATAATCCATGAATTCCCTCCTTTGATCAAAGAATAATTTATTAATCCCCCAAATAACCAAGATTTCAAGAATCAAAATTAAAAGTCAAGGATTTCCTACCTTAAAGCTCTTGGCCAAACAAGGTTCTACGTCTTCCAATTCTTCAATAGTACATGCAAGGTAAAAATCAACCTCCTTGTTCTTCACTTAGCCTATCTTCAAATTCTCAACCTGAAAGTCCAAGATTTTTCCAAGAAAATGAATTTTCCTCCTTGAAATTCCTCTCGGCCACCTCTAGTTCTCCTCCTTCCCTTGACTTGATCACACATGCAATGGTAGATGCAAGTTCTACACCTTGATTTCAGTCACTCTTCAAAATCTCAAGTCAATCGGATAAATGGTTTGTGAGTTACAAAAATTTTCCCCTCAGTGCCCATTTTTTCCCCCTTTGCCTTTTGTTTTCTTTTTAATTTTCCACTTTCTCTTTACTTAACCTCCTAGCCGACCACATAAGAACACGCTAACACCCTCATTCCATTTAATGCCAAAAAATATGCATGCAAATAGCTTCCACAAGAAGCTACCAAAACCGTGGTCTTGACCCATGGTTTTGGGGAGGCAAAATCATTGCATTCATTAAATGCAAATGGTCCATACGTTGTCTGTTTTCACTTTAGTCCTTATATTTTCAACTTTTCATTTTAGTCCCCAACTATTAATTTTCCACTTTACTCTATATAAATCTCATACAAAAATAATTATTTTACACTAGACTTTTATTTTATATAATATCATCCTCTAATTATTCTTATATTCATTTCTTTCACTAATTGTAACAAGTAGACAGAATTACCATTTTACACCTCCTCTTAAAAAACACATGTGAGACATTTTAATATTTTTAATATGCATAATTCCTTTTAACACAAAATCATAATTATCAATTTAATCACTTTTGTCATAAAAGTCATATGGAATTTATATCTTAGTGTAATAAAATCAATCATATGTCTGATTAACCATGTACAACTGTCTAAGGGTGTTACTTTATTACTTACAGTTATGATACCAGATTTAAGCATTTCATCTACCATCTATTCTATAGTATCCTTCTGCAAGGTTGGATACCTATAAGGCCTAATCTTGATAACCTCAGCCTCATCCTTGAAAGGGATTTTATTGTCATGATTTCTATGAGGGGCCAAACCCTTAGGTTCCTTAAACAAATCATTAAACAGTAAAAGCAACTAGTGTATAATGTTAGGTATTTCCATTACCTCTTGTAGATGACATGCAGGAGTTCCTTCCACTGAAATAACACTCATAGCCCGAATCTGGACTATGATCAAAGATTTCCAAGACATACTGATTTTTCATGATTTTCCCTTCATTGATACCCGTAACTTTCATAGACTGCTTCCCTTGTAAAATGAAAGGAGTATCATTACAAGTGAACTGCATAATAATAATGTAAAAATCCCACACTATTGGACCCAGCTTACACAACCATTGCATACCTAACTCCAAGTGACAACCTCCTAAAGGCATGATCAAAAAATTAGCCTTAAACTCTTTTCCCTGCATGGTCCACCGCAACCCTTTGGTTACATACTGCACTGAAACCTTGTCTCCATTAGCCACAGGAACCAGGAAACTATCAATGGTATGTAAAGTATATCCCAGTTTCTTTGCACATCCAGGAAATTATGAGTTCTTCCATTGTCTACCAACACTAATAAGGACTGCTTCTTTATTCTTCCTTATATCTTCATTCTTTGCAATTCATCTAATCGCTCTAGTGCATGCAAAGAAATAGTGGGAAATGGCTTTTCACCTCCTTATCCTCAATCTCCACAATCCTCATATTACTGTCCATGCTACATTCACCCTCCTTCTCCTTATTTCATTTAGGTTCTAACAAAATTTGATAAAACTGAGGCCTTTTACACTTATGTCTTGGACTATATTTTTCTTCACACCAATAACATAATCCCTTCAACTTTTCTCCTCCCACTCCTTTTATTCATAATTCTGGTAGGTCTGTATGGGTTAGGATTTTAAAGATTATTGCTATCAATTTTAGGCTTCACATTGGTGCTGTTAGTTAGAAATTTAGGAGTAGGTGGTGGAAATTGCAGTGTTGATTTGCTAGATGGACATTTATATGGTGATGGTTTGGATTGATGCTTTTTGGCTAACCCCACAAAAGTGGACTCTTGTAACATTGCCAAATACATAGCTCGGGATAAGCTCTGAGGTGAGAATCTTTTGTTAACACTTTCTAGTTCTTTATCCAACCACTTAAGAAGCAACTGATTGCAAAACTCTCAGGAATGATTGCTTAACTTAACATTCTTTCAAACAGGTCCTACACTTCCCCGCTACTTCAACTTTACAAAGTCAGCCTCTAGATCCTCAAAAGCTGCATTGGCAAACCTGTAGCTCATGTCTGTAAAATATTGATTCCAGGAAATCCTAGCCATTGTCCTCATATAAGCTTGATGTCAGTGCAATGCTTTCCCTTCTAGCACAGGACTCACAGTTCTGATTGTATGTGCTTCCACAACTCCCTTTATCTCAAAGAATTGCTTAATCTTATAGGTTCAGTCCTTAAAGTTTTCACCCTTAAATCGTGGACATTACATCTTGGCATACCAAGCTTACGAAACAGTTGCCCTCAGGTATACCAGGACTCATTCCATAACCAAACATCCTTGTTGCCCCTAGATTTGGTACTTCTGGAGCATAACTTACAGGAAATCTTGCACCTCTATTATGCACCTTTGGATTTAGAATTCCTCTATATCCTCCACCCTTGAGACTACTGTAGACCCCACATCCTTCGAATGCCTCCTAACCTAGCATGGGTACTCTATTTCCAGCCACTCGTCCAGACTCTTAGTTTCAATTCTAATTCTTCATCAACTTTCATAAATCCTCCATCATCTATGTAAGCTGATCTTCCACCCTTTGATTCTGAGCTCTAATTTCCTTTTGTACACCTTCAATCCTTGCATTGACATTTTGGATCTCTTCATTAACTTGTTGATTTCTAGTTTCCACCATGGTCGTAACCAAGCTTTGATACCAAATGTTAAGATTCAAAATAGAAATTGTATTCTCTCAGAAAAAATAAAAATAAAAAACTAAATTATGAAGAAATTAGAGAGAAATTGAAGTTTTAAGCTATTGATTCTCATTCATTGATCCCCAGCTTTGAATGCAAGCTAGTATTTACAACCAATAATTGCTAGCTCACAATACGTTCCAATAGCCTCTCCCTAACTCAAGCTAACAGACCCAACTACCCCAATAGTCACCTAACGACTTGTATAGCTGGGAATAGAAAAGAAAGCAAATGGTGTCGTTGCATGTGAAGTGTAAAACAAGAAAATAAAATAAAGGCTACTTTCCCATCCTCAAACGACATCATTTTTAGGGTCATAATTCTGGGCATAAAACATGCTTGGTGACAAAGATAGGATAAGAGAAGATAACATATCTTACAAAAATTAATTTATGTATAGATAAGATGCATGATCAGAAAAGATGCAAGATATGATCATGAAAAAAAGAATCTTAATATCACATAACTAATTTTTATTCATATATATTTTAAAATTTATTCTAATTTTCTCCATTTTTAAAATTATTATACATATATGATCATTGTAAAGGAACCCTGCCTTCTCTAATCCATTCAACACGTGCAATTTCTTTTCCCGTCGATATGTCCTGTAATTTGTACTTGAACTCCTTTTGTACCTAGTTGTTAAGTTAATTCAATAGCTATTTTCGTAAAGCAATATTTTTTAAGAATATTATAGTAATTATCATGACATGAAATATTCTTGAAATAATATATTTATAATTTGTTTATTTGTATAATATTTTTTTACAAAGTATATTTTATTGACAAGTGAAATGAACTCACATATTTTATATCTTGTTTGTAAAATTACAAAAAAACTTTTGTTTGTAAAATAAATAAATAAAAGTAAAAAAGACTTTTAAGTGACGAAAGTGACTATTTGAGAATTTTTTATTTTGGTTTATAGTTCTTTTAATAATATCATTATAAATTTAAAAATACAATAATCTTACTTTAATAAGATTAAAGCTCAATTTAAATTTTTTTTATCTAATTTAATGACATGCACCAAATAATTAATTAAATAAGATAAAAGTAAAAATATTTAATCTGACTTTTCTTATCAGGTATGTGAAACACAACCTTATACAATTAGTCTTAATGAGGATAAAAAGTTAAGAAGTACACTTAAATGTTGTTATAGGGCAGAGCAAATGGACCTCCACCTATTTTTCACAATTTTTAGTTGGTATTACTAAGTATGTGCCGATATATACCCATTTTTAGCTTTCTTTTCCACTCACATTTTTTAGATTTCTCTCTCCTCTCTCTTCCCTGTCTCTCTCTCTCTTTCTCTCTCTCTCTTTCAGGTCTCTCTCTCCAGAAGGGCAAAACCCTAAAGAGCCGTTTACACCAATCCAAGTAAGTTCTCTCTCTCCCCTCTCCCCTCTCCCCTCTCCCCTCTCCCCTCTCTTCCTTTCTCTTTCTATCTCTCTTCTCTCTCTTTAAGATTTCAATACCCATCCTTTTACCGTTTAACCTGTCATTTACGTCCACCTACCATAGATCTATGATGCACAGTAAATTTGAATGAAAATGTTGAATCTGTTTCTATTTTTAATTTTCTGTATGTGGTCTGTTTGGTTGCCGAGAAAAGGTAGATAATGCAAGGAAATCCAAATAATGAACTTTTCCGTTTTTTGGTGATTGAATCGAGGTGTTTCCATATTTGTGTCCCGAGAAAATGTATAAGTCGATTTGTGTCCCATCTGCGTAGAAAAAGATTTGAATTTTTTTTTCTTTTGTTTTAATTTTCTAATTTGGCAATAGGTGGGATGATGCTTTAGGAAAGTGGAAGATCTGTCTGACGTTGTCAATTTTCACTATCTCCTGATTTTTGTAATGCTCTACTGTTTAATAAGATTCTTTCCTTCTTGGATGGCAGTTTCTTTTTTAGTACCTGCACTTCTCTTTATTGTATTTCCCATAGTGAAAGGTATGCCTTTGTTGATAGTCACTCTCAAATTTATGCTTCCACTATTATTACCTAACAGTTCCATGGTCTTAAGTGGTTTACATTTTAAATGCCGTTAATGGGCATTGGCAATCATATATAACAAAGTCAGAGACTTCACTATTTCTTTCGTGATCTGTAGTTCTCATGGATGATGATGCACTCAACATGCGTAATTGGGGTTATTATGAACCGTCCTTCAAAGGCCATCTTGGTCTGCAGCTCATGTCGAGTATTACAGATCGTGATACCAAGGCATATTTACCGGGGCGTGATCCTACTTTATTTGTTAGCCCAAATGGAACCTTTCACCCTCGGGATTGTGTTGTTTCAGAAGCACAAGTTCCTATGAACTATATGAGAGAAACTTGGATAAATCAGAGAGATAAGTTTCTCATGTTGCCCCCGAACCCGAATTATGGTCTTCTTCAAGAAACATCGGGATCTAACTCCTTGCAAATTATCCAACCACCTGACTTACCAAGTGATAATAGTGTGGCCGGTATTGAAGATCCGGGTGTTAAAAAGGAAGGTGGCCAATTGAGGAAAAGGCAGGGTGGGACTGCCGCTAAGGCTCCTAAAGTGAAGAAACCTAGGAAGCCAAAGGACAATACCATTTCTTCAGTTCAACGAGTAAAGCCTGTGAAGAAGAGTATGGATGTTGTCATAAATGGGATTGATATGGACATTTCAGGGATACCTATCCCAGTTTGCTCATGCACTGGAACCCCTCAGCAGTGTTATCGCTGGGGCTGTGGTGGTTGGCAGTCAGCTTGTTGTACCACAAATGTATCAATGTATCCTTTGCCAATGAGCACTAAAAGACGTGGTGCAAGGATAGCTGGGCGTAAAATGAGTCAGGGAGCTTTTAAGAAGGTTTTGGAGAAGCTGGCATCAGAAGGTTATAGTTTTTCTGACCCGATTGATTTGAGGACTCATTGGGCTAGACATGGTACGAACAAGTTTGTCACTATCAGGTAGATTTATATTATTGGCGCAATGGATGGAACTTATTTGCAGTTGGCCTGCTTTCACTTGTATATACACATTTGTGGCCTTCTGCATAGATGTTGGGTACTTTCCCCTGAATTTTTGTTCAGGATACTTATTCTTAAAATTTGGATATTACAGTTCTTTTGTTCTTTCTCTCGGCTTATATGATAAGAGCTGCCAGATTTGTCTGGCACCAGGATTTATGTGGATGAGTTATTTGTAGCTTGACATTTTTGTGTAATGCTCATTCACCTACCTAATTAATTTTTCAACAATTTGCAATTGAATATTTTTTTTTTTTGGTTGTTTAATGATAAGCAATCATATATTTATCCTTCGTCATAGTAAAGTTAACTCGTTGACGTGGGTGTGATATAGATTAAATTCTTTGTTTAGGTGGCTTGATTGCCTATTTGCATTAATATTGATAAATTCTCATGTAATTTTTTCTTTTATTGTGGATGAGCTATTGCTGGAATGAGAGCCAATTAATTCTTTTTTCTTAAGATAACTTAGTTCTGCTTGAGCAGAAGACTTTGTATTTCAGAGTATTATATTATGCTTGTCATGTCTATAGGATGAGGTCTTTTGTGTCTATTATAAGACTTAGTTACCCTTAACCCTCGATGATCCTTCAAATCTAGTGTGGCAGATAAAATAATCTGTATGTACAGTTGTGTTTTCTTTTCATTCTGACAGTTAGTTACTTTATGATTTTGAGACTGCATATTGAAATTTTGTGCAACTTTTGACTCAAAACTGAATCTGTTACTATTAGTTACATGTTTGCTTTCTCTTTCTGTGGTTAACCTTTAGAGGCATGTAGTAAATTAGTCATGTCTTATGTTCTCTTTAAAGGACGACTATATATAGTATTTATAAATTATAAAGTGATCACTGAGTCAGTGTTTGCTTAGACAAATTTTTGTTCCTTGTGGTTGTCTATATGAAAATATATTATTTAACAATTTTACACGATTTTTCCCTGTGGATGAATTGATGAATCATAAACAGTAGAAGAAAATATTATTTTTATTCCTAATTTGCGATTCTCTGGTCTTTCTTTTTATGTGGTAGTCTTAGCTCTTGACCTGGGATCATTACTTGTGGAAGACAGCAGGGGGGAGTTTGGTAATACTATTAAAATGGATGGTCTCAGAGAGTGTGCTGCATTTTGTTACTGACAGCCCTTATCCTTTTTGCTTTCGTAACATATGCTGATATTCCTCAAAATAATACAGATTATCTGCAGTTTGTTTACTACTTAAGTTTGTCCATTCATGTGGATATATTCACAATTGGAGCTTTGATACAGTCTCCCACATAATCTGTAATTGGGAATAAAGTTAGGATTTTACCAGTTCATTTAGCTGTATTATTGCTATTTTGTACAGGACAGATTTCTGGATTTTCAGTTATCTTTTTATCTGTTGCCACTAATGTGGCTTGGCTTTTGCAAATTGCAAGAGGCTGCATTTCTTACATTGCTGGAGTAGTGAACATTAATAAGTCTGTTTTCTTAGAATTAAGCTCGATCAGTTCTGCATATCTAATGGTTGAAAGGATAACTTAGGAATCAAGATGTTTGGTTCTTGCAAGAAATTTACCACTTGAATGTAGTATCATTCTCATGAAAAATTCTTATTTATATATATCTAGTATCATTAGCTCATTTTGCAAACTTCGTGGACTACTGTCAAGTTCAAGAAGTCCTTGAGATATCACTCGTTGATGGGGAGGGTATGGAGTGACTTCTATTCTTGAACAAGTGGAGTAAAATTTTTTTTGATCATTGGTAGATGGTTATGTTACCATGCGTGAATGGACAATGTTGTTGAAACCAACATCATGCTTAGCGTTGAAGAGAAAAGAAACAAGTAGGTAGTGAATAATAAAAAGTTTGGTGCTTAGGAGAATTGTTGTTTGTTTCTTTTCTTTTCTTTTTTTGTTTCTGCCGTGAGTTTGTTGATTTGAGTTGCTTCTTCTTTTAGAATTTGCTGAATGAGGGAGAATAATACGTTTCCCTGCCTCTGGATGTTACTTGTGATATGGTGTGTATTTGAAATACATATACAAAGTTCAATGCACAGATGTGTACCTTAATTTCGCTAATGACCAAATTCCAATTCTTTGCACGCAAACCTGAAAGCTATGTCCTCAAGTGGGGGTGGCTAGCCCTAAATGAAACCTTATGATGCATAACAAAGATTCATGTACTCTCCATTTCTTCTTTGTTTCCATTTTACAAAAATGAATACTTATCTGAGATTGATCCCAGTTCTATAAACTAATTAAATCAGGAAGAACTTGATTGTAAGCAGGCGGGTTATGAGGTATGAAGAAAATAGAATCTACAAAAGGATTTTGTGAGGCAGCAATTCTACTTCCATCATCGAAATTAACTTTGTTATCAATCTTCAAATCCTCATCAAACACCTCCCATTTGTCGGTAATCACTGTCTTCAAATTCTTGTTTGATCCCTTGTACTCAACAATGTCACCTGTCTCTTTCACCAGAATGGCTTTCTCCGCATGAGGAATAAGATCATCACAGTTATCAACCAATTTTCTCTTTCGAGATGCCCCGTTGATTATTTGCTCGAGCTCACGGATATCTTCATCAGGGATCCTTACAACTTTAGGGCACTGAGAAGAATTGATAACACCAAGATCCTTACAGAATTCAAAATACAAAGATAGTTCATCACCTTGTGTTGATGCTCTCTGAAGAACTTTTAGTCCCATTTTTGCTTCCACCTTTCCACCTTCCATCGTATATTCTCATGAGTATTCGCGCAATCCCATTGCAGAATCTGCTATAAACATCGAAAAGCTCAACTATAACAACATCCATAGCTTCAAGAATGACTGTCACCCTCATGTTTTCTGATTGTGGCTTAATTTGAATTAACATATCAATCAGAGCCTGCAATTTTTGCACTTTTTCCAGCTCCTCCATCAATGTCTCCTCTGTTTCCTTGCTCAGTTTCCTCTGTTTTTTAGTCTCCGAGGACACAAAGGCTGACCTTTGATCAAGATAAGCAAAATATGCACGAACGAAGGCATTGTAGCCCCAAATCTTTTCAGGACGTGAATGACGATCACTGAAATTTGAAAGATCAAATGGCAACCTTCCAATGCGTTGAATGCAGGGGATTGGGTAAGAGAAAACACCATGTATGAGGATCAAGCCTTTAAGGGCCACCGGCCAGCTCTTTGTCTTTTCCATTCGTATGGACAGAGCCCATAGGAGAGATTTCAAGAATATTGGTGAGGTACGTATCCATTCAAACACCCTATTAAAGTTCTTATAATCGAGCCGGGATTCGTCGTGGCTGGTTGCCTTGATGACCACCGCCTCGAGATCCGGGTTCCGATACTTACCCCTCCCTGATAGGCTAGCACAGCATATGCTGTTCTTGTCCTTGAGAGCTCCGGCAGCCCTTTTCCAGAGCCTCATTTTCCTGTTGGCCAGCAATTTCTGACACCAAGTTCTTCCCCTATTTTACCTCTACGTATTCTTTTTTTGGTTTTTGAACCCTTTGAGCTGCCTCTAATTTTGACCTGTCATAAGCCGGTCTAACTAAAAAATTGTTAATTATTAACATAATGATGATGTGCTGTACAAAACCATCATCTTGTTGTGTTTGTCCTCCAATTAATTGTGTATATTTAGTCAGTTGGCAGCCAATTTAAGACTTAGTCAAGGTGGTTGTTATGATGTGTCACTGTGTCAGTCAAAATGAGTTTCATTTTGCTTTTTTTTTTTTTTCCTCTTTTTGTGAGCAATGAAAGCGGGTGTGCATGTAACTCTAGGAAATTATACAATTTTTTTTTAAAAATTAAATACAATATGACAAAATTAATAAAAGAGATATCTACACAAAATATAAGTAGAAGAAAAAAAAAATCATTGTATACTAAACTATTGAAAATTATATAAATTTTTTTTTCAATTTTCAATGAGTTATGACAAAAATAATAAAAGAAATATCTACTCAAAATATAAGTAGAATAGAAAAGAAAGAAATAATCCTCAATAACATAATATAATGTGATACGGCTCTCCTTGTCTACATTTAAGGATGAGAAAATTTATTATATTAGGCTAAATTATACTTTTGGTCCTATAATTTAATTTTGAGTTTAATTTCATTCTTATACATTCAATTGCCGTGATTTTTGCCATTACATTCCATTCAAATTATCCTTAATAAAAATTGGCGTGACTATTGAGAGATAGGTTAAACAACCCACGTAACATACTTCGCAATGAAACATAGCCACGTGGCTTATAATAATTTATATCTAAATTAAATTAAAAAGTAAATTTTAAAAGAAAACTAGTATTAAATTTTAGAAAATTTTTTTAAAAAAAACTTCCTTTCTCTCTCTTGCTCACCACCATCGTTGTTCCTCCATAGCTATCACCATCCTCCAATCCTTCATAACCTCCATCACACAAGCTTTCTAAATCAAACCCCAAATCCCTTCCCTATATAAACCTTAAATCCTTCCCCTCTAGGTTTAATTTATTTAAAGAGTCTGATTTGAAAAGAAATGGGTCTTTGTTCTATGGTTTTGCAGAATCTATGATTTTGCGCCAAATATGACACTGTTTGGATTAATAGAGGGATTTAAATTAGTGATGTAGAACTCGAAGAGGTTAGTGTTAATTGGAGAACTAGTTTTGGTTTCAAATTTGCAATCAGAATGAGATAATGGGAGGTTGTAGAAAGAGAGGACGTCATCTTCTTCCTTGTTGAATATTTCTTTTGGGTAATGGAGATTATGTTCTAAATCTAAATTCGTGTTTTCTTCCATTGATTGATGTAATGATGAGTTATAAAGAGAGTAGATATATATATATATATATATATATATGAGAGAAACATGAAAGTGGGAAAATGGTGGCCGGAGCCAGATTAGTAAAATCAAGGTTTTGGGGTTTCAAGAAGAGGAAAAAGGAAAGCAAAAGAAATAGATAGAATATTACTAAAAAGGGGAGTGAGTTGGGGTTTGCGTATAGGAAGGGAGGGGAGTTGGGGCTTGTGTAGAGAAGGAAGTTGGGGTTTGATTTAGAAAGCTTGTGTGATGGTTGTTATGGAGGATTGGAGGAATGGTGGTAGCTATAGAGGAATAATGATGGTGGTGAGGAAGAGAGAGAAAGGAAGTGATTTTATTTTTATTTATTTTTCAAAAAAATTAATACTATTTTTCTTTTTAAAATTTAATTTTGATATAAATTATGTCATTCACTAAGTATACCACGTAGGTTGTCTACCCTATCTCCTATTAGTCACATCAGTTTCTGTTAGGTTAATTTAGATGAAATGTATTGACAAAAACCTAATGTCAGCTTTAGATGTAATGTGACAATTCGATGATAATAAAGTCAGCTTTAGACATAGTTATTTAACATTAATGATGATTATTAAGTGATGCAGATATGTTACGACCTATGACGAGTTTGACTAAGTTTGAAATTAGAATCAGTTGTCTTGGAAATTGCTGAGACTATAAATACCAACATTTGACACATTTGTAAAGATCTTTGAACCAATCAACAAATCATTATCTTTACTTATCTTTATTTTTACTTTGCATTGCCATTTATGTTATTTATTTATTTTTATAGGAATTGTTAGCTTGTTCTCACATCTACACACCCATTGTTTGTATTTAGTACTCGAGTTTGATTCTATAACATGAGAGTTATTCATAATTGTCTGATCATTCAAATTTGGAACACAAATTCCTAGCACGCCGTTGTTTAAGTTGTATCAACAATTTTACACACTCAGAGGGACATTTGGGTTGCAGATGTCCAAGAAAGGATGAAGTCAGTCAGTGACTACACAAGCCAATGGAAATGAAGATTTTCTAACACTTAATGAGATTGTGGAAAGCAAGCCTATAACACCAAGGCCAAATACGAAAGTTTCTTTGGAAAGTTTGGTGGAGGCTTCAGTCTACTACTCCAATGCAGGATTTTAGAACAATTACAGTTGATGCACACCAAAATGGAATGGAAAGAGATAACCTTTAATTTCCGCTTATAGTTGGAGCAAAATATGGAAGAGTTGGCTGAATCGATGGAATTGACTTTAGAGAAGAGTCAAATTCATATGTCACATTATTGGTTTAAGTATTGAAAATGCTGATGCGTGTAATAGATTGTTCTTAATGGTAATTTAGACCAAGATTTTGGTAGAATAAATTTACCATGCGAGATGTATAATGTTTCACCTAGCGCTAACATTGTAGGAACTAGTAACCAAAAGGTGATATTTCCTCCACTTGGATACCTTCCGAATAATGCTTTAAATCAACTAAATTGTAGATTTTCCTTTTCAATGTATGGTTCCACAAAATTGAGTGAATGGTAACCAATTGCCTAATGGTTATCAAAACCAAGCCTCTTTTCGTCAAAATGGGCTGATTGAAAATCAACCAAACTTTAATGAAACTAAAATTTTAACAGTTTACAGAATCAAATCATATTCAATCATAATGGACTAGGTGGAAATCATAAGGTTTCTTGGAGTTTACCCAAATTACTTTTCCCAAAATTAGTTTAATAGGAATTAACAAAATTTAAACTAAAGGAATAACAATAATTATGGTCATATAGATCCAGATGATTGCAATTTTGCAAGAGCAATGTGGCTTAAGGATTCAAACTTTGGCAAGACCGATGTATAGAAAATCATATTCTGAATGGATTGACTGACTATTTTCGTTCCTTAAAGGTTTGAAAATATCAAAATTGTCTACCTTCTTATTGAGGGTAGCCAATCTACGATTGAACATATAGGTAGGTTTATAGTTCAATGTAGCAATGTAACTAATTATATAGATTTTTGGTAGTTCCTTAATGGAAACTACTTTGAATTAGTACATTTCCTTACCCGTTAATTCGGAGCAAGACTGTAGCAAATGGAAATGATGTTTCATGCATAGTTCCATTGGATTGAATATGAAGTTATTATGATAGATTTGACTAGATTAAACAAATGGCTAGAGAAATAGTCGATGATTTTGTAGCTAGGATTATGAAAGCCAAAAATAGGTGTTTTACATAAATCCCAAAAAGGGATTTGTTAATATTGCAAAGGGAGAAAATATTCATTCGATATTTTTAAGGCCAATTAAATCTTCGACTACTTTTTAAAAGATAAAAAAATAAAATAATTAAAAGAATGCCATAAAATGCTAACTAAAGAAGGGTATGCTAGAAAGTGATAATGTAAATGGCATAATTACGGTCACAAAAATATTCATTAGATATTTTTAGGCTAATAAAATCTTCGACTGATTTGTTAAAAATAAACAAATAACATTGAAAGAAGACCATAAAATGCCAACTAAAGAAGAATGTGCCAGAAAGCAATATTGTAAATTGAATAATTTATGGTCACATAGTACTAATAATTGTGTTGTGTTTCAAAATGCTATAGGAAGCCATCAATAAAGGGAGATTAGTAGCTCCTTGAAAGAAAGATGTGATTATTAACAAAAATCCTTTTCCTAAAGTAACCAATGTTAATATTAATATGGTGGCAACTAATCTTGGGAAGTTTAAAGGCCAAAAATTCAAGTTAATGGCCGATGGTGACGATTTTAAGTTTGTCTTAGAATTGCCTAAGACCATCGTACGCTTCCATAGTAGTAAGACCTCTAATGGTGACTCAGACTAGTAAGATCATGCTAATCCATCAAGTGGAAATTTCCAACAACAGTGTATATGATACCGAATAACAATTCGAGATAAATTGGATGCAGAGCTTGGTTCAATCAAGTAGAGCAAAGATGAAAATCTTGAAAGGAGAATTTAAGTTTTTGAATGATACAAGGCTAGTGAGATATTGTCACACCCTCAATTGAAGGCATGATTGACCAGATGATTAGGAAATCCAAAACCCCCGTAACCCTGACTTACACCATTAAACACATAAATGACTATTACTAATTACAATTGAGAAGAAAAGTTATAATAACTTAACATAAGAATATAGAAAAGAAAATATGAAACATATGACATTCTACTGAAAATTTCGACAGAGTTTCCCTGTACAGTGGAACTTGCCTAAAAATATACACACATATATATAAGCTGGTTACATACAACCAGTCACGTATAGCAATAGTAAACATAGAAGAGCTCAGCTCCAAATATTTAATAATCCATCAAGTTATACTAATGTACAAAATAAAATACAATGACTCAAAGCCTAAATAGTGATTGTAACTTCATCCCCGGGCTTCAAGAATGTGACTTTGAACATATATCTTGCCAATCGGCAAGTCAAACGTCTTTAGGTGATAAGCATTGACAACCTGATACTAAAACGAAAACAACAAAAGAAGGGTGAGTCGCAAGAACCTAGTGAATGAAAAATGAACCCTTCGGGTACTAGCATCAAACAATTAGAAATTAACACATATCATATAAATAATTACACGTAAGCTATCCTTAAGCTCATAACAACAAACCTCATACATGTATTCAATGGATATATACTTAAGAACTCATAGCATTCACACATGCACAATATAGAAAATCAATCAATCAAAACAAGAAATAAGAGACCAACTAGAATAACTTAGCACCCGCATACTAAAATATCCTCCCACTAGCATAAATGCACCCGCACATTAAATCATATCTCTGTACATAATCCATCCCACTGAGGCTAAGTTATTCGAGTATTCAAAACTATTTATCTCAAGATCAAATAAAACATCCTAGGTGCACCTGTATTTCATTTCCAAATATAAAATTCATTTAAAAAAGAATTGAACTTGATTGGCCCTATCAACCATAATTCAATACACATAAAAATAAATTCAACAATCATATTCAAAGCTCCACATACCTAATATATATCTTTATATACACACATTCATTTCACATACTAATCTAGTAACCAAATAATGTAAATTTCACTCACTAAATTCTAGAATGTGGCTCATCAGTCCATCTCGTTCGCGAAAGTGTCAAAATGTCCTCAACATGATTCGGAGTTAAAAAAAAAACATAAGTTTATATATATTAATTAAAGCAATTAATCATATTTGAATTTGTAACTCTTATGTATGTTTATGTATTCATCTTATTACTACACTATTTGGAAACTAAGTCTTCATTTGCTTATATACTATTAGGAATTGTTTGCATTCCCAACTAATTATCCATTTCACTTTATTAATTAAACAAAAAGGATGTTCCTAACAATTTCATTAAACTAAGAAATTATAACTCCTAAGTCATCATACTTAAATCTTAACTTTCTAATTCCAATGAATACTTATAATAGCTACTTTATATGACTACCAATTTGCACTTCCAAACAATATTCAAAATTCTATGAAGGACATAAGGTATATAAGTTACATATCTCCTAAAGAGTTAAATTGAACAACATGGTGGATGACTTTCCATTCTAATGAACCCTCGGCTAGACCAAAAGAAAATAAGAAAATATAATTATCATGCTAAGGCAACTAAGAAGTTGCACTCCCTTGCCCCTCACGACATAACATAAAAGAATGAGATTCACTCCCCAATTGCATGATAACTCCATGGTTGAAACATCAAAATCCATGGAAACAAGGTATACTACAAAGAACAAGCAAAAGGTTAACTAATGTGGGTAGCATATGATAGAATTCTAAAACAACTAAACAAGATAAGGGATATGAATTTACCACACCTGTTCCGATTTGAATGAACTAGAAAAAAGGAACTAAGGTGCCATATGGATGAACACCAAGCATGCTCAAATAGAGTTGATCCATGTTGGTTGCTAATTCCTTTAGTAATTGTCTCCTCTCTAACTCCACCCCTATTCACATCTTATGAATAAAGGACCAAAGCTACCCAATATTTCTCCAACAAAGAGGAAAAGATCAAGGTATTCTCGGTCAGCAAGGAATTCCAGAATCATGGACCTTGAGATGATTTCAAGATAGCTACCAATTAAGTCTTAAGCTTCAAAATCAGTAACCCAACGACAAGAAAAGGAAAAAGAAAAGCTTACTTGCTTTGGAGGAAGTCAATCAGTTTGAAAGCAATAAGATCAAAGGGATGAGTTTGAATGTGCAGTTGAGAAGGAACCAGAAGGAAAGGAAGAGAAGCAAGGCAAGGTCGGCTAGCCAAACAAGAGAGGAAATAGAATAAAACAAAAAAATCTTTGAATAAAATAATATATACTTGATTGCACACTTTTTCAATATGTGGAGGAGATTAAATCTAGTTATAATATATATAATCATACTCTATTTCCTTTTATATGTATGTGTATATATATATATATATATACATATATGGTTAACATAATTAAAATTACACATAGATGAAGTTTACACATGTATCTTTCACATATTCAATGACGAAATACTAAAATAATAAGTTATAACAGTCTCCTCCCTTAAAAGAAATTTGTACCGAATTTCAAATAAAGAAGGTACAAATATTATTTACCTGAATTATTCAAATAGATATGGATATAGTTGTTTCATAGCATATTTGATAAGTTCTCAAAAGAACTTATATTACCTCTCATTATGCATTCATTTTAGCTATGTTCTTGAGCTTTACATTTCATTTTTGGTTAGTTTTAGCTTAGTTTATAGTTTAATGTGTTTTGTATTGTGTTTTTGTGTTTTAAGTATTTTTGTTAGTATTTAGCTTTCAAATAAGAGCTTCAATCCTAATGAGTTTTTGGTTATGTATTTTGAAGGATTAAGGCTTCAAGAAGTCAAGTTTGAAGACCAAAAACTCAAGGGACGAAATTCCAGCTCGTACCAAAAAAATTGCCCAAGTCCCTTGTTTGGTGCCTAGGCGGTAGACCAATCTGTCTACGGTGCCTAGGCGTTAGAAAGTCCAGCACCTAGGCACCAGCTCGATACCAGCACCCATGTTTTTATTCGAAATGCACTAAACTCTGATTTTTAGGGGTATTTAAGGGATATAAGCTAGGGTTTGAAGGCAGATGGGCTTGGGATGTTTTTTTGCAGCTTAAGAGAGAATTTAGAGGCTTGGAAGTGGCACTGAGGCTACAGGAAGAAGTGGAGCAAGAGCTTGGAATTTAGGCTTTGTCGTTCGCAAGTTTTATCTTGTCTTCCCTTCCTATTGTGTTCTTTGTATATATTTATTAATGAATTGTATAGCTCCAGCCATGCTCAATTTTTGTAGAATGAACTAATTTCCTTGTTCTAGGATTGCAATTGAACTCACATGTAGCTTGATTTCATTTTTCTTATGAATTGATTATGAGTTGTGATATTTATATTATGTGTATCATTTCAAGTTTAATGCTTCTAATAAATTACTCTCCAATTAGATTGATGTAATAATTTAGAGAAACCTTAACAAAGGAAATCTAAATTAGCCTTGAATGGTATAATACATGTTTGAATTCATTCACATGGATGGTTGGATTTGATTTGCTTATAGGATAAACATATACCTATATGCCATGTATAACCAAATAAAGTTTTCTTTTAATGAATCTTGTTTAATTCAATTCTTCTAGACATATAGTGAGTTGGTTAATTAAGGTATGATTATAAGAAATTCGAAAGATACTTATGATTGAATTAGAATCTTTAGTTAATACCATGATACCATGAACATAAGCAAGATAGAATAAATGCAAGTTAAGTCAAATGTGTGGGAAATTGTGATCCTAGGCTCATCTTAATATATATATTTTCATGTTCTTTTGTTTAGATAGTTTAAATATCATTTCAAAGTTCATTGTTTGGATAAAATTAGGATTTATACAATTTTAGTACTTAACATTGTTAGATAATTTCTCGTGGGAACGATACTCTACTTCATCACTTTATCACCTGTTAACGATATGTGCACTTGTGTGGTTTATCTAACAACAATATTCAGATTCCCAAGTGGCTTTATTTTCACTATGATGTTGCCAAATAACTTTTACCAAAGGAATTGCCTTTGATAGAAGTTTACAAGTTTGCCTATCAATGATTGCTATTGGTTGTTCCTCATATGAAAGATTCTTATCAACTTGCACCTCCTGAATCCGTAGCACATGAGATTCGTCCGGAAAATACTTTTGAAAGACCGGATGCACCTTACTCATGTCCGGAGGTAATGCCAATATATATGCCACTACTCCAACCCTATCGAGGGTCTGAAAGGGTTCAATGAATCTCATACTCATCTTGCCCTTATTACTGAATCTCATATTGCCCTTAAAAGGTGAGACTTTCAGAAACACAGGTCACCGAGTTCAAATTCTAGCTCTCTTCGACGATTGTTAGTGCATGACTTTTGTTTGCTCTGAGCTGTTCACAACCTCTCATGTATCACCTGAACTTTATCTATAGCATCCTGGATCAACTCTGGGCTTAATAGATGATATTTACCTGTTTCAAACCACCCAATTAGAGACTAACACTTCCTACCATACAACTTTTCGAATGATGCCATTTGAATACTGCTACGATAGCTATTGTTATAGGAAAACTCTAAAAGCGGAAGATGTTGATCCCAACTACCCTCAAAGTCCATATCACAAGCTCGTAACATGTCCTCTAACATCTAAATAGTCTTCTCAAATTAATCATCAATCTGTGGATGAAAAGCCGTACTAAACAACAATTGGGTACCAAGAGCCTCTTGAAAAGATTTCCAAAATGCATGTGAACCTCGATTAAAGATAATGGGAACAGGTACTCTATGTAAGGAAACAATCTCATCTAGGTACAACTTCGCATGCTGATATGCTGAATAAATAGTTTTCACAGGAAGGAAATGTGCAGACTTCATAAACAATCCATAATCACCTAAATAGAATCAAGGCCCCTAAAGGTCCTAGGGAGTCCTGAGATAAAGTCCATCATGATCTTTTCCCATTTTCACTCTGGGTTATCTAATCTTTACAAGGTTGCTACAAGTCTTTGGTGTTTAATTTTCACCTGTTGGCACACCAAATACCTGGAAACAAAATCAGCCACATCTTTCTTCATACCATCCTACTAATAAACTTTCTTCAGGTCTTTGTACATTTTGGAGGACCTCGGATGTATAACATAAGATGAACAATAAGCTGAATCCAATATTTTTCTTCTTAACTTAAGATCTGATGGCACCACTATCTGATCAAGACATCTCAACACTCCCTCTTTATCCACCCTAAATTCACCTAAGATCTATTGATTACACCTAGTCTTTCTGGCACACACCTCTAAATCCATTACTTGAGCTGCTTTTACCGCTTTCATCAATGTGGGTTTCACCTGAATGTGCTTAACTGCACCCCCTGCTCAAAGCATCTGCCACCACATTTGCTTTACCAGGATGATAAGATATCGAACTGTCATAATCTTCTAACAACTCAATCCACCTCCATTGTCTCAAATTCAGCTCCTTCTAGTCGAAGATATATTTTAAGGCTTTTGTGATCTGTAAAAATCTCAAAAGTCTCACCATATAAATAATGCCTCTAAACTTCAAAGCAAAAATCACTGCCATCATTTCAAGATTGTGGGTGGGATAGTTTACTTCATGCCTCTTCAACTACCTCGAAGCATAAACTACTACTTTACCCTCTTATATCAACACATAACCTAGTCTAATACTAAAGGCATCGCAAAACACCGCATACTTACCTGTACTAGAGGGAAGTGTAAGAATAAGAGTTAAAGTCAAACAAGTTTTTAGCTTTCAAAAGTTCTTATCTCAATCCTGAGACCACACAAACTTAACTCCCTTATGAGTTAACCGGGTTAAAGAAGTAGAAATATGAGAGAAGTTATCCACAAACCTCTGATAATAACCTAGCTAAACCTAGAAACCTATGAATTTCAGATACATTTGTGGGTCAAGACCAACTCTAAACTGCTTCCACCTTCCTGGGATCTACTCGAATTCATTCCTTGGAAATCACATGTATGAGAAAAGTCACTTAATTCAGCCAAAATTCACACTTAGAGATTTTAGCATAAAGCTTATTCTCCTTAAGTATCTGCAATACCATGTGAAGATGTTGTTCATTTTCTTCCTCACTTTGAGAATTTACCAAGATTTCATTAATGAAAATAATGACAAACTAGTCCAAGAAAGGTTTAAACACCCTGTTCATCAAATCCGTGAATGTTGCAGAGCGTACGAAAAACAGTCTTTAGAATATCATCTTTTTTAATTTGAAGCTGATGATACCCCGAATGAAGATTAATCTTAGAAAACCACTGAGTTACCTACAGCTGATCAAATAGATCATCAATCATGGGAAGAGGATACTTGTTTTTAATTGTGACTTTATTCAACTACCGGTAATCAATGCATAGTCTAAATGAGTCATCATTCTTTTTAACAAATAGAATAAGAGCACCACAGGGAGATAAACTAGGGTGAATGAATCCCTTATCTAGTAAATCTTACAACTGCACTTTTAACTCCTTTAGTTCACTTGGAGCCATCCGATAAGGGAAAATAAAAATCAGTTGAGTACTAGGTAACAACTCAATGCCGAACTCAATCTCCCAATCAAGAGGAAGTCTAGGAAGCTCTTTAGGAAAAACATTGGAAACCTTATTCACCGCATGAATTTTCTTTAAAGAAGGACACTTCAGCTAAGTATCCTTAACATAAGCCAAATAGGCCTAATGCTTCTTGCAGATAAGTCTTCTAGCTTGAATAGCGAAAATTAGATTACAAGAAAGTCACTCAAATCGCCTTGAAAAGTAAAAGTTACCCTCTCTAGAATACTTAATTTAGCACTCTTATCATGGCAATCAACCATAGCATGATGGTTACCTAACCAATTCATGCCCAGAATCACATCATATGAACATGTTAAGTATAGTCAAATATGCTAGGCACACATCATTGCCCACTACTACCATTATAAGAAGGAATATAACGGTTTGCCAAAATAATTTCTCCCAATAAAGTTAAAATTACCAAAGGAACCTCAAGAGACTTAGATGCCATTTTCAGACAAGACACAAAATTTTAAAAAAAAAAAATTCAAAAAACTTGAGTAGCTCTAGGATCAAACAAAACTTTTGCATCCATTAAACAAACAAACAATCTACCTAATACTACTGTATTCGAAGCCTGTGCATCTTGAGTAGTCAGATCATAAACACGAGCCTGACCCCTACCTATTGATGATGAACCTTTGACAAAAGTGCCACGACCTCCCTGAGATCTAATTGGCTTCGCAAGAAATGGAGGTCCACCTTGCACTAAAGAAGACGCCCCAACATGAAAAGACTGTCCTTTCATTAATTGACAATCCTTGATACGGTGATCC